>JASDQU010680953.1:33196-49713 GCA_032191745.1 Picea mariana | reverse complement strand
GTCCTAGACATCCAAAAACCTAACCCTAGGAGATGAAGCGCCAAAAGTCATGTGGGCCCCGTTTGGGTAAGTTGGTGCATCAACTTCCCGGGGTCGTAACTTTTGCATACGATCTCCGTTTTAGGCGTGTGATAGCTCGTTGGAAATGTATCGTCGAGGAGATTCATTTTGGGGGTTCAAGTATGCCTTCGGCTATCATTGAGAACATCGATCTCGAAAAACCTTCATTTGGACCCTCAAAATGGCCCCGGAAGTTAAAACCTGCTAAAAATAGTAAATTGCCAAAATGGCCAGAAAACTGTTTTGAGACATTTGGAAAAGGTGGGTGGCCCCCGATATCCACCTGGATCAGACAAGCATTCGTTGTCTGTTAAATATTTTCCAACGGGCTAGACAGTAGAATTTTCTCTGCACTTCATTGACTTGGTTGGCCCATATATTTTGGCGTTTGTGGAGGACTCTAGACTTAGTGGGAAGGTGGATGGAGCTTTGAACTCGACTTTCCTCACCCTCATCCCTAAAACAAACAATCCTTCTACCTTTGTCGATTACATGCCCATTTCTCTCTGCAATCTTTGCTATAAACTTATCTCAAAAATCATTGTGACCAGTATTAAGCCCATTCTCTCTCAGTCCCTTTCGAATGAACAACTAGGTTTTTTAAAGGGACACCAGATTCTAGATGCCATTGGCACCACCCAGGAGTGTGTGCACAATATCAAATCTAAAAATTCAAGGCACTCATCCTCAAACTTGATCCCCATAAATCTTTTGATTGCATAGACTGGGACTTCCTCAGATTAATCCTGACTCAAATGGGCTTTAGCTTCTCTTTTATCAAATGGATCATGAGCTATGTAGTTAGCGTTAACCTTGTCATTCTGATTAATGGTGAACCCTCCACCTTTTTCGCATTGCCAAAGGTCTTTAGCAGGCCTGCCCCCTCTCCCCCCTGCTCTTCATTATGGCTATGGAAGCCTTGAGTCTACTACTCAAATCTGGTTAAGTTGATGGAAAAATCACTGGTATTAAGGTGTCTAGGACGATCAAGACTCTACATCTCCTCTTTGTCGAGGATGTCCTCATCATGACAAATTATTCGCCACAGGAATGGATTGAGATCAAAGAGATTTTAAAATATTCTTCAATGCCACAAGTTTAGCGATTAATTGGGAAAAATCGACCTTCCACTTTGCTAATATTCAACAACAAACTTTGAATCAACTGAAAGGTATTTTTCCCCACACCTTTACACATATCTCTGCAGGTTTTAAGTATTTGGGCTACTTCTTAAAATACATATCCTACAAATTGGCGGACTGGAACTGGCTCATTGCAAAAGTTGAGAAAAAGATAGGGCACTGGTGCACGAGATGGCTCTCGCTTGGTGGCCGGTATACTCTCATCAAAGTTTCCCTGGAAGGACAACCAATTTATTGGATGGCTCTTGCATCCATTCCAGCTACAGTTCTCACCAAAATTCGCCAATTGACATACAATTTCCTCTGGTCAGGTTGCTCAGACCACTTCCGCCAACATCTCTGCAATTGGGAAGTCTTGGCAAAGCCCAAACAAAAAGGCAGTTGGGGGATTCAAAATTTATTTCTCTTCAGACAAGCTCTTGCAACTAACTCCCTTTGGTGTGTGTTGACCATTCCAAGCATTTGGAAATCAATAATAAAGGACAAGTATCTCTCTCATCACACTATATCTAGCTAGCTTCTATCCAACTTAGACAACACCAAGACGTCTTCTATTTTTTGGAAAAATTTAAACAAATCAAAGCATTGGATAACACGTTGGCTTTGTTGGCATCCAAGCTTGGGTCATTCCATCCTCCTTGGGCGCGACCACATCCTTGGTATAAACGACTCCAATACTCTGTCTCCGATGTTGATCACGCATCTACACAACAAAAACGTTCATTACTTATACCAAGCCAGAGCACATAACTGCCCGCTCCGCGTGCCTGAAAAGTGGTTATCCAACACTGATCTGGGTCTTAACGTAGAGCTCCCACAAATTGGAACGCCTTCATTTCGAATCTATCCCTATCGGGTATCACCTTAAATGAATCCGCCGATCAACTCAAGTGGTGGGGGGGTGATCACTCTGGTATAATCACTGTTCAAGACATATATACAACAATTTTGAATTCTATCTGGCACATTAACATCAAAGGATGGAGAAAACATCTCTGGACTTGGTGCCTACCTACCAAAATAAAGCTTTTCACCCGACTCATGTTTGAAAACAAATTGAATACATGGGACATCCTTCAACGGAAGGGCTGGACTGGGCCAAACATGTGTTCTATTTGCCTTATTGAAGCAGAAACAACAGATCATCTTTTCATCAAGTGCCCATATGCCAGAAAAGTTTGGGACTTAATCGTATCAGTTTTAGATTTTAAAACATTTTGGGATGGGCCCACACTTGCTGACTACTTTGATTCTTAGACTCGCAGGGAGCACAATCTAAAAAACTGCCTCCCCTGGTTTGTTGGACTATTTGGTTGGACAAAAACTTAATTTTTTTTGAAAATGTGAATCCATCCATTAAATCTACAACCTACAAATCCCTTGGTTTACTTAAAACTTGAATTGCTACCCACACTAGAAAGCATTGTTTACATAATACAAAGAGGGCTCTTGATCTAAGGGACACACCTACAGGCTGGTTTGATGGTGAAACACTTCCCAATGGCACTCAGAGTGGCATTGGAGGATTGATTAAAATCAATAATTACACTTCTTATAGATGGACCTTTAACTGTGATCCGAGTACCGACACCAGGGAAGAATTATTGGGCGCCTGGGCCATGCTTTACCTGGCTCTCAGACTCCACATCGATACACTTCAAATTTATGGAGATTCGAGAATCATCGTTGAGTGGTTGAACAATAGGGGCAATCTACAAGCCATCCCCCTTCTGGCTTGGAAGGACAAAATCTGACTTTTCCTTCCCACTTTCAAACATCTCAGCATCAACCATATCTACCGAGAGCACAACAAATCAACAGATCAATTATCCAAGATAGCTCTCTAAAAAAAAGTGGGCATTATAACTTACAATCTTTGGTTAGATGGCCATGAGGGCCCTCCACTTTTTCTAACCCTCATTTAAGATTCGATCTCCTTCTTAGCGGGTTTATTGATATGAATTTTGAAGACTTTCTCATAGTCAATGTATTCATATTGATTCTACTGTTTATCTTGCTTTATTTACTGGGGGTTATATCCCACTCATACACTTGTATGCAGTCATCTTGCTTTTTATTTGAACTTTCCTCCTATGATGATCAAAAAACCGCTATTGATGAAAGTTCATTTAACGCATAATACATTTTCAGCTAAGCATGTAAATTTATGTAATGAGAATTGATTATATTCAATATAATAGAGAAATTTTCCTATTGAAAAAAAAGAGAGTAGATGATGTGTTTGGAAAAGGAAACATAGTCAAAAATGTTCTGAACTTTATCCTACTCACGTTTCATATAGTTAGTTAGTTAAATACAATTTATAGGGAAATCCAATAAAGAGAGCAGTTGTTTAACTATTTTGCTTTTTAGATATATAAGACCAAAATTTGTCAAATCACGAGACCAAAATGAATCCCAAAAGTAGTTGGAAAATTCTATTAAAAAATAATATTCGGGAATAAGAACTGTTGCAACTTTGTACTGCCAAGTCGTGGCTGTCCCAGTACGCACGAATGCCGTACGAGTACGTCCTCCCTTAGGAGTGAACTCCCTAATCTCGCTGGATTCCCTTCTTTTATCCGTACCTCCACGTCAGCACGGCCGCAGATGGGTTAAGTTGTTAGCGGACGATAGCGTGCCCCGACATCGACACAGAATCCGTAGGCACGACATTTCTTACTACTAATACGACACGCAGGAGCCACAATAAATAATTTTCACGTCGGCCTGACACGACATTTGCCGTGAGCCCGACATTGCGGGATCTGATAAAACTCACTCCACCGGGGGCGTGTGGCAGATAGAACCACAAACCAAAGACAATCGCCCTCTTTCTTTCAAGGTGCCGAACCTCCACGGATTCTTGCAAAGTTATGTAACAGAAATTGGAAATTGAGCGTGAGGACGAGCTAGGCTTTTAGGCAGCCATGAAGAGGTGTCAGGGATGCTTCAAGGTCGGCATTTTGGAGGCCCTGGGCGACGACATTCTGCTGAGGATTCTCGACAATATTAACGACACTGGAGACAGGAATTCGTGGTCTCTTGTCTGCAAACAGTTCTATCGACTCGAATCGAACTGCAAGAGAAAAATCCAGCTGCTCAGAGGCGAAATGCTACCAAGGATTCTCCAGAGATACAGAGCTGTAGAACACCTGGACCTGTCCCTCTGCCCTCAGATCAGCGATCGGTGCCTGGGGCTCGTGGCCGCAGTGTCTGGGCCTCGCCTGCGCTCCATAGATCTTTCGAGACTCGTGCGGATTAGTCACCTGGGGCTCTCCGTTCTGGCTAAGGGCTGCGAGAATCTGGTGGAGATTGATGTTTCTTACTGCGAGAGATTTGGGGATATGGAGGCTGCTGCAGTTTCCAATGCCAAGAATCTGCAGACGCTGAAATTGGTGAGGTGCCAAATGGTTTCTGACTTGGGTTTGGGCTGGATAGCGGTGGGTTGCGGGAAGCTCCAGGACTTGAATCTCAAGTGGTGTGTGGGAGTCAGTGATTTGGGTGTTGAGCTGGTGGCTATAAAGTGCAAAGAATTGAGGTCTCTGGATGTTTCTTATTTACAGGTATGCTTGCTTCCTTGTAAGGTGGTCACATGGGCTTTTCATTTCCAAAAAAGATAAAAAATTATAGATGCCAATTATTATCAATGATTAATTATCAATTGTAGCAATCTAATCTCCTAGCAAACTTCTTTTAAATTTGGCAATACAGGAAGAAATTTGGCAATACAGGAAGTCAGAGTTGCCATCAATTAAGATTTCTGATCTAAATTAGATAATTTGGTAGAAGTCAGAGTTGCCATCAATTCAGATTTCTGATCTAAATTAGATAATTTTGATGGATCGATTTAGAATTAGAATTGAGCAAAAATTTTAAATATATTATTTCATCACCACACAGAAAACAAACTTAAATTTGGAACACAGAAAGCTTGAATCATGGTGAAACTCTAACCTCTTATCATCTTAAATTATTATCAGATTAGTGATTAGCTCTTATCAGATTAGTGATTATTGGCCAAAAAGAGAATCTTTAACTACAAGATTAGCTTATATCTCATAAATTTTTTTTATTTTTATCTTTTTAATTATTATATTTTTGTTTATTTTTATCTTTTTAATTATTATATTTTTGTTTTTTGAGATGAGAAAGGAGTCTAAAATTCCTTTGCTAATATGGCCTCATGCTGAACTGCTTCCCAAACATATATCTTCAATAGATATGGACAATGACTGACACAAACCCACCTAAACCCAAATCTGATATGCACCTTTAGGTTGTATATCTTGAATTCCAATATTTTAGGCATTGGCTATACAAAAGTGGATTGAGAAATTAGGTTGTATATCTTGAATTCCAATATTTTAGGCATTGGCTATACAAAAGTGGATTGAGAAATGCACCCTCTTCTGAAATGCTCCTTGAGAGATTCCATATTTTGAATCCCAACATTTGATATATGGGCTATTTTTGTGAATTGAGAAATGCTCCCTTGATCTTCTTGTTGAGGTTTTGATAGAGTGACCTCACATAATTAACAGAGAACAGAGTTCTGATCGAGTGACCTCACATAACGGAGTGTCTTAAAAGTGCACTTAATCACCGACTGATCTACACCCCCAGGATTTTGAATTTCGTAACATTGAAACCAGGATTTAGATGGGTATGAGATATGCACCCTCTAGCTTCCCAACCTCGAAACCAAGATTTAGATGGATCAGTTAGTCACCTATATCTGATGTACTCAATACTCTCTAAATTCAATGTATACAAACACATGAAGTGTTTGATCAATAGCTCACAGCACTTCGCTTAGAACCATAGTTACCAAGTTTGAATCCCAATTCAGATTTGGTACGATACTGAAAAAATCTGGATGGGAACATTCTAGTACAGTGAAAATTACGTAGTATACATTTTCAATAATTATCAAATGCCACAGTTTCCTTCCTAAACACTCTACCTAAATGCCAAAGGTTGCACCCTAATCTGATATGCACCTAAATGCCAGAGGTTGCACCCTAATCTGATATTCACCTTGAGGTTGTATATCTTGATTAAAATATTTGATATATTGGCTATTTTTGAGGATTAAGATATGCAACCTGATGTGATACATATTGAGATTTTATGTAATTTCGGAAGTTATTCCTAAATGTAATTGTATTGGTTATTCCTAAGTGTAATTGTGAAAGGGTTTATTGATAAGTCATGTCTTTTAGGTCTTTTAGAGTATAACTAGAGGTTATATCGAGTCATTTTGATCATTCATTGAATATAAGTACAAGAGTATTACACAATTATCTAGGAGGCTATTCTTGGTTAGTGTCTGGTTCGTGTCTGGGTCTCTTTGGTCTTGATTTCGTGAAAAAGCATTGTATGTACATGTTGGAGAAATCTATACTGAGAAAAATTTGCAGGGTTTTCTCCCCCTTGAGGGTTTCCCTGAAGATATATCTTATTGTTCTGTGCATATCTATCTTTCAGTTGTGATCCTTTTGCATATTAAATAATAATAAAAGAATATAATACTTTAACTGTTGGGAAAACAAAAAAAAAATCAACAATATACACCTTCATGTTGCATATCTTGAACATCAATATTTGATACATTGGCTATTTTTTTGAATTGAGATATGCACCCTCGAAGCCAGGATTTAGATGGATATGAGATATGCACCCTCTAGCTTCGCAACCTCAAAACCAAGATTTAGACAGGTCTGCTAATCTAATATACCAAATACATTTTTTAAATTCAATGTAGCATTACACACAAAGTGTTTGCTCGATCGCCCAACCCCACCTGGGCTGCAGAAAACTTGGCTTCCAACCATGGTTACCAAGTTTTAATTCGAGTTTGGTACGATGCCGAAAAATTCAGTTGGAAAAATTCAAGTACAATGAAAATTCGGCAGTCTACATCTTCAATATTCTGCAAATGCCAGTAGTTTCCTTCCTAAATACTATTTAAATGCTAGCGGTCTGATAATATATTGGACGGCCTCTCTCATAGATAAGGCATATGAGAGTGAGCTTTTATTAATGATTTGGCATTTCAATTCATGCCTGACAGTCCTTTAACAGCACATGGATCTGGAATCAGCCTCCATGGACAGCGATCCGGCACGACCAAGGAGTTTAAGGATTTATTGATTTTTTTCGGTTCATGCCTTCTTACTCACAACATCAATTTGCCAAACAACTTGTTGAATTTCTGCGAGCGACGACATCCATTGTATTATCAAACCCAAAAGGGACGTTTTGAGCAGAAGTTGATTGTGGTCTGAAATGCATTTTAACTTAACCAAAGCTGTTTAGAAGTGAATAACTCGACCAAACCAAACTATTTCCGAATTTCCGATTCGGTTGAACTTGGTTTACTATACTTTGAACAAATGTATGATACCACTTTGGAGCTTTGTTCCTAATTAATGCTTATTAAACCGAACTAACAAACAATAAGCTATACACACCAAATATTATACAATGAAAGAGAAGAGTGATATCATCAAATAAGCCGTTACACATATTGAACAGACAAGGTGTTTGATGGATCCCCTCTCCAACCTGGGCTGTAGAGCATCTGGCTTCTTTTGATGCAAAACAGAACCGGTGTGATAAATGAATACTGATTAACCCAAAATAAGAAACAATAAGCCATACACACCAAATATTACATAATGAACGAGTTAAAGAGTAATATGAATTTGAATGATTGAAGAGCACTGCTCCACATTACAAGAATGGCGATGAGTTCCACAGCAAATCCTAGAATATATCCAAATAACCCGAAAGGTGATATTATGAAATAGACATATTTATCTGTGTGTGATGGGAGAGTGCAATAATCTTTATGTATACTGATTTCTCCATCATTTCTCAAGCAGGCCAATTTTTGGTCAACCTACTGGTTAATTATGCAAGTGTCCTTTTCTTGGTTAGAGACACCATACGAAGAACTAGTTCTAGTAGTTGAGATTTAGAGTTGTCTTGTGAGCAATTGAACTTGTTCAATGGATAAATGCTATTAGTACTTGTTAGAGATAATGCCTAATCCCACTACTAGAGTTTAGGGATTGGATTTGGTTAGCTGGAGGAAGTTGAGATATTCTCTTAACCTCTCCCTCCAAGAGAGGAATAAGTTGGATCTCACTCCAACTATATATATATCTGATGTATTTCTGTTTAATGTAAATATACAATTACAGTTGTGTGTTTGTGTGTACTCTCCTTGTTTTTAAATTGGTATCAGAGCGAGCTGCGTAGGGTTTGAGAAATCGCTCATTTCTACGCTGGTTCTATTTTATTTGAGAGTTGCATTTGTCAATGGTTGAGAGGAGTCGCCTGATTTGAAGCCGCCATTCTCAGAAGCTAACTGGATTCAGTGCACAAGAAGGCTCAACATGAATTGACTTTTAGTTTGCATACGGCTGCCACTGTGGAGTGTTGGAGAATCATTGGAGCACTTAAAAGGTAGTTAGCCATTAGCCATCGATGTGTCTGCTGCGATTGTTGAAGAAGTGAGAGCCATCATTGGAGCAATGAATTTTCAATGAAATGAGAGTACACGAAACTCATAGTTGATGAGTTGTTTTCTTTTTTATTCATTCAATTTATATATGAATATGTATGTCCCTCAAGAATTTGATTTTGCTTATTGTTTATGCGCACAAGAGCCTTGGTGAACAAGATAGAGATTACGGTGAGGATTTGTATGTATTCAAAGGTTGTGAAATGGATCTTTTGTACTGTCCCAAAGTCCCACATGTTCAAGCACAAATGTTGAAGACCACAGAAAATCAGAGAGAGTATTACAGTTCTATTCAACTACTGCAGATAAATTGGGTGCAGAACACCAGATTGCCATTGGTTGGAAGCCGCCGTAGAAGGTCTACCTATTTTTCTACTTATATATATATATATATGTATCTATGCGTGTTGTGCAAGTATGTGTGAGTTACAGTTTAGTGAGTTTGAGAGATTATGAATTCAATGAATATGCATTGAATATTGTATGAGATCTTGGAATTTGAAACATATTGAGTATAGTCAACTCAATGTGTAAAGAGCAAAGATTGTTAGAATTGACTACTCTAACAAGTTGCAGGTGCAGAACGAAGATCCAAGATGATGGATTCAGATCTTGTGTGAGTGCCACTTATGTTGTAAAGGAAGTAGGAACTCTTGTATCTTGATATAAGCTGGCAGCCCCGGTTTCAAGAACAACTGTTCTTATTGGAAGTCACCTTGTATAATTGGATGTTGAGGACATTCCGTATCCAAACTGCTCTTCTAGACACTGAAGGATAGCCGAAAGCAAAAATCCGACAGATGGAGGCATGTTCATAGAATGCATCAATAATTGACATCTTTTATCACGGAAGCCCCGATGAGCCGAGTTGTCAAATTGTTCATTGTAACCTCTCCCTCCAAGAGAGGAATAAGTTGGATCTCACTCCAACTATATATATCTGATGTATTTCTGTTTAATGTAAATATACAATTACAGTTGTGTGTTTGCGTGTAATCTGTCTAATGGCAGCTCTCCTTGTTTTTAAATGTACTTAGATATATTGATTATGAGTTCATGTGCTTTCCAAGTATCTTCATGTTTGGAGTTGCTCCTAACTTGGGTGTAATTGTTGCAGATAACAAACAAATGTATTGCCTCCATCACACAACTATCTTACCTAGAGACTTTTATATCAGTTGGTTGTGTCTGCGTAGATGACAAAGGCCTTACTTTGCTCAAGAATGGCTGCAAATCATTGCAGGTATTTAACATTACCGATTTGTCACTGCCAGCATCCAGCTAGTTCTTGCATAACAAAATCACATGGTGTCTTTTTCCTGTGGATTTTCAAGCTTAGTGAATGCTTTAAAATGCTGTGTATGAGACTTTTAAAATAACTGTGTTATTTTAGAATAGTGGGTTGGATAACAGTGTTATGTCGTCCATTGGCCTATGGTTGAATGGTATATGGAATCTGTTGATACTAGATTTTATGCATGTAGGATTTGCTTCATTGTATTATTTGGGTACAGAGTTGTCCATTTGGTTTACACTTTCATCTTGTAAACTGGATGTGAGTTGGGCTTTAAGGATATTTTAATTGCTAAAGCGTGACGTTAAGCTGATCCTGTGTTGCAGAGGCTTGATGTTTCGAAATGTCAGAGTATGAGTTCCACTGGTATAATTTCCCTTGCAAGCGGATGTATAGCCTTGCGACAACTAAGTTTAGCCTATTGCGTCCCTGTAAGTAAAATGGCACAGATAGGAGTGATTGGAGCTGTATACCTTTAACATTTCATCTCTAGTATTGAACCATACATTTCAGCTCTAGTATTGAACCATACAGTAGTGTCTCAAAATGTTCATGTATTTGGTGAACAACAGGTCACAAATGCTCTTCTTTCAAGCTTCGACAAATATGACAGTCTGCAGTCCCTACGATTTGATGGCTGTGAAATTTCTAGCTCAGGTTTGAAGTCTATTGGGAAAAGCTGCAAGTCTCTGAGGGAATTGAGCTTAAGCAAGTGTATTGGGGTGACAGATGAAGGAATCTCTGCACTTGTGGAAGGTTGCAGAGGGTTGAAAATGCTAGATATCACCTGTTGCCGTGATCTCACTGATGTTGCCATAACAGCTGTTGCAACATCCTGTGGAAATGTTTCATGTCTTAAGATGGAATCCTGTGCCTTGGTCACTGAGATAAGCTTAAATATGCTAGGAGATCGCTGCCCCTTCCTAGAAGAACTTGATCTCACCGATTGTAGTGTAAGCAATACAGGTTTGTACATTCTCTCAATGCCCAATTTAATGTAGTAATTGGGATACTTACAATTATGCATTTGATGGATATTTATATCATTCTAGCATATGTTGTCCAAGCAATCTGCAAAAATACTAGGTATCCAGTTAATCCTGGATGCTGTCTGTACCTGCAGGACTGAAATCCATTTCCAGGTGCACTGGATTGACTACCTTGAAACTAGGCCTATGCGAAAACATATCCAATGAGGGTTTAATCTATATTGGTGCTCACTGTTCAAACCTCCAAGAGCTTGATTTATACAGGTATACATCCTCTTTCAAGGACATATCTCATGCTTTCAGCATCATTCCTGAGCATGTGTAAGCTTTGGTATATTTGTTATTTGGGTATTTAATTAGAAGTGCATTTTCTAATAACCTGAACCTGTGTTTTTTAGACTAATAACGGATATTTTCATGTCAGGTCTGTGGGAATTGGTGATACTGGATTAGCAGCACTTGCCAGTGGTTGTCCAAAGCTCAGAATAGTTAATCTCTCATATTGTATAGGTATCACAGATCATGGGCTGAAATCTCTGGCTCAACTAGAAAAACTTTACACCCTTGAGATTCGGGGTTGCTTCCTTGTAACATCTGCGGGGCTTTCTGCCATTGCCTTGGGATGTAAGCGTCTGGTAGAGTTGGATATCAAGAGGTGTTATCATGTTGATGATACGGGAATAGTGACTGTAGTTCAATGTTGCATAAACCTGAGACAGGTAGGGTGTTGTGGTGACCTTCAGTTGTTTATTCTATGTGAACACCTCTATCTCACCCTTTTTGGAGATAATTTATCTTTGACTTTAAAAAGGTGTGGCTTGTGCAGATAAATGTTTCATACTGTCCAATTTCAGATGCTGGCCTTTTGGCATTGGTGAATCTTAGTTGCCTGCAAAACGTGAATCTAGTGCATCTGAGGAACGTTTCTTTGGATGCCTTTGCATTCGTTTTGCTAGCTTGTGCGAGCTTAAAGAAGATCAAGCTTTTAAAACAACTAAAATCCTTGCTGCCATCAAATTTAATTAAACAGGTAGAAAATAAAGGCTGCAGATTCCGATGGGTGCAAAAGCCTCTTTTTCTTTAATCTATAGAAAATAGCTCAACTCTGACCATTTATCTCACCTCCTAATCCATGGTGAGAGCATGAGACCTAATAAGTACGGAGCTATGTATGCATCCTCTTAACTTCGCCATCTCAAATTGGAAAAGAAATTTTCAAATCTAGCTCAACTTTGACCAATGTTGTTACCTCCTAATCCATGGTGAGAACATTAGACCTAATAAGTACGGAGCTATGTATACATCCTCTTAACTTCTCCATCTCAAAATGGAAAAGGATTTTTCAAATCATAGTTTAAGCAGAAAATTTTGGAATATGAATGATTAAGGTAAGTCGTTGTCTATATCAAAGCTTTCACAAGAATATCAAATAACATTTGAAGTTTTAACAGGGAGTACTATCTTATTTGAAGTTTTAATAGGGAGTACTATCTAACCAGAATAGATCCATGTTAACTCTGCATCTATCAAGAAAAAGAGGATTTAAATCTTTTTTGAAATAACTTGGCATCTATAAGCAAAAGAGGATTTAAATCTCTTTTGAAATGTAAATTTTTAATCATTTAAATGGAAATCTCTTTTGAAATGTAATTTTTTTATCATTTAAATGGATTTAAGTGTACATGAATCAAAGGATAATAATTTTGTTCTTACTTTTATTTATGTGTAAATTTGAATCTATAGTAGTTTTTATATAATTGTACATATCAAATCTCTCTTTTTTATATAGAGAGATATATTTGTTTTTATTATTTTTTTAAGGCGATATGTTAACAAAAGTGCTATTAAGTTGCAACAACATTACAGAGAGATTTGAAATTTAACTTAAAGAAAAAAAAGCATATCACAGCTACAAATATACAATGAGGTTGTTAACCCTTACTTTAAATGTCATATAAACTAAAATAATTTTATACATGACATATTTCAATTTAAAATGCTAATATATTATTGGTTATTTTCTGCATTGACATATTAAATGCTCACATGTTAACATGGTTATTTTCTACATTAACATATATCAATTTAAAATATTAATATGGTTAATTATTTAGCGATTATATAAAATAATTTTCTACATTGACATATTTCAATTTAAAATGCTAATATGTTATTGGTTATTTTTTGCATTGACATATTAAATGCTCACATGCTAACATAGTTATTTTCTACATTAACATATTTCAATTTAAAATATTAACATGGTTAATTATTTAGCAATTATATAGTGAAATAAACAATTTAAAATATATTCTTAATAATTTTTCTATATAAATGAATTATACATTATGAATGGTCATTAATTAAGTTCAATAATTTTCTATACTTGAAGCACTTCAGAAACTAAATCGAAATTTTACAAATGTTTTTTTTTTAAGCAACTCTTTATTGTTGTACATGGCACAAGATTTTACAATGTTAACTCTTACTTTAAATGTCATATGAACTAAAATAATTTTAAAATGTTAATATTTCAATTTAAAATTAATATGTTATTGATTATTTTCTGCATTGACATATCAAATGCTCACATGTTAACATGGTTATTTTCTACATTAACATATTTCAATTTAAAATATTAACATGATTAATTATTTAATTTAAAATATTAACATGATTAATTATTTAACAATTATATTATATAGCATGGTTATTTTCTACATTAACATATTTCAATTTAAAATATTAACATGATTAATTATTTAATTTAAAATATTAACATGATTAATTATTTAACAATTATATTATATAGTGAAATAATTTAAAATATATTTTTAATAGTTTTTTTATATAAATGAATTATACATTATGAATGATCATTAATTAAGTTCAATAATTTTCTATACTTAAAGCACTTCAGAAACTAAATCAAGATTTTACAAATGTTAATTTTTAAAGCTACTCTCGATTGTTGTACATGACAGAAGATTTTACAGATGTTGTTTAAAGCAAATCTTGATTGTTCTACAAGACACCTCTGAATTGGTATTAACATTTCAGTTTTTAACATCTTCAAAAGTTAATCATCTTTTTCAATTCAATTTTATTAATTTAATTTTACTATACCTAGTTCATAATGTTAGTGTACTTCTTCTTTGACTTGGTACCAACTAAATGGGAGATAAACTAGGATTTAAATTGATTGGAAATGATGAAGTAGATATTGAAATAAAATTCAAACTAAATATAAAACACCAAATTGATGAGAACAAAATACTAAATATTAGATATTTCATAGTAATAATGAGTTGCATAATAGTATAAGAGAATGTCCTTTAATAAGTCAATGGTGATAATTCAAATGATGATATAGTTAATTTTTATTGTGTTCATATCATTTAACAGGAATATAAACTTTAATATTAAGGAATTCATTAAGAAAGAATTTGGAAAAGAAGGATATCTTGTTTGTTGAAGTTACTCAGGAATTGGGAAAAGAAGGAAATCTTGGTTCCCTAATAAAAAAATCCAGTAAAAGCCAAGGATGGGGTAAAGGTCATCCAGGAAATATCATTTAAAAGTTAATATTGCACTTGCAAGTAGTTGGCACTAGTTGGCACTAGTTGGCACCAGTCAATGTTTGTTGGATAGTTATGCATTGAAATCTTTATTAATTGAGTCAATAATAAGTTGGCCCATTAATGAAATATTAGTTCATATATTAATGTATTGATGTTGAACAATTTATGTGTACATTAATGAAATATTTTGTTGATGTTGTTCTATCCATATATTTCTTATTTATTCTTCACTTGTATTGATTCTTCATTTGGCATAGGAGTTATGCATCATTGTAAAATACTATTGTTGCTTCATTCTTCATTATATTGTTGGTGTCATAATCTTCTTTTTGGTGTTACTATTCATAGTTCAGCATTGGAGAGGCACTCAAGTTGAGATTGCATGGTGGCTTCATAACCCAATAAAATAAAAGTGTGTCTTTGTCAACATTGGGTGCACTTGCATAAATACCCAACCCATAGAACATAACCTTGAGCTTGATCAAATCTACTTGAGGCAGCTTGTTACTCTGCAATTATTTGATACCTTTGTTGTTGGTCAATTATATGATGAATTTAGACTCAATTGATTTGGGTCGTTGTTTTGGATCATTCAACACTACCAATTGGCCTCCTCTTTGTCCATTTTAACCTATCCTTACTTATCCCTTTACCATATTTCTTTATGTTTTTAAGTTAAAGTGGCAATACAAGCTCCAAGGTATTTTATTGTTTAATTCATTGATTTCTCTCTCTTTAGTGAATTAGAGAAGTAAAGGAATGTTTTTACTAATGATGGTTTATGCAGTTTGAATCTTGTAGCAGACATCTTCTTGTTCCTGTAGTACTATTGGAATTATGTAGCAGCATGTTTCTAGAAAAAAAAATTCCACTGAATTTCTAGACAGATGAAGACAAATTAGGAAAATCGAAGACATGGGTTTTATGCAAAATGCCCCAAATTGGGTGATATTTATGCAGGTTTTCAAAACAAAAAACAGTTTGGGAGATATGGTCGGATATTTAAGGTGGATTTTCCCAGAAACCCTGTAGCGCTTCGATTCCTATAGTTATGCCTCTTGTGGAAGAATTTGGGAATATGGTTTTGTCAAAGATTATGTTGTTATGCTTCCATTCTATTCAAACATATCCAATGGCCATTAAGTAACCTCCATTTCCTTAATCAAGTTTGTGATGGTTGTAGATCCATGTATTTGAGATCTGGTCTCATTTTGTTGTAAACATTTTTCTTCTTTGAAATGAAAGCCATATGTATAAATGTAAGAAGGATCAATCAAATTGGAGGAGAATTATGGAAAAAATAACTTGTTTCATATCAAGAGCTCTCCACTGTAATCTTTCTTGGCAATGTATGCCAAGGGAGACAGGGCCCCTCCCTTTGGCATATGTTGTCCAATAGTTATTTTTGTTGTGTAATTTTATTCAATTTATGCATTGTAATTTTATTTATGTTGTGTGGATCAACTTATGTTTGTGAAAATGAGAGTTTCATGCTTGATTTCTCGTCAATTTAATTGGTGATTTTTTGGATAAATAATTTTCAGAGTTGTACATTGATGCAATTGATGATCACCACTCCTTCATTGGTTGACATCTACTCATGATAGATATCTTGTCCGCACGCATTAAGTTTCTCAATTATGTTGTATATAGTTTCAATTGAAGGTTGTCAATCTAACTCATAGAGTGAAACCAATGAAGTATTGTTAAATATAAGGATATATATTCAACCTGCAATTCTGCCTTAGAATATTCATTGTTAGATTGTTAGATGAGAAACATGTCTTATTAGTTTTTCTTCGTAGTTCATTAGAAAATGGTGTGTTAGACACTTTGAGATTAGCTCTGCATATATTGTGCATGGTACTCCGTAAATTTACAAACTCGAATCGATAATTAATATATTGAATTATTGCC
>JASDQU010680952.1:146280-169406 GCA_032191745.1 Picea mariana | reverse complement strand
TTCCTGATTTTTTTCTTTGTTAGGTACCCGCGGGCTGTTTTGGGTTAGCCCGCGGATGCCCGCGTGCAGTATAAGGACAGCAAGCGGTTGCCCGCGCCCAGTGAGAAGTTAGGGCGCGGGTTACTTGTTTTAAGTGGTTTTTTGAGGATTTGTTCAGCATGGCTTTGGCTAGGAAGAGGCATGAGTTGTCCTGATGCCAGGAAAACCTGTATAGTGCATTTTAGGGTTATAACAGCACCATGAAGATGTTCATTGACTACAAGGAATTGAACACGAAAACCATCAAGAACAGGTACCCAATACCCAAGATCAATGATTTGATTGATGAGATACATGTAGCAATGTACTTATTAAAGATTGATCTTCGATCAGGGTACCATTATATTAGGGTCAGAGAAGAGGACATCCATAAGAAAACCTTCATATGTCACTATGGTAACTGTGAGTTTCTAGTCATGTCCTTTGGGTTGATTAATGCACCCACTACCTTCCTGTCATGTATGAACCATATCTTCAACAAGTAGTTGAGGAATTTTTTACTGGTGTTCATTGACAATCTTCTGATTTACAACAAGACTTGGGAGGAAAATCTTAAACATGTGGATGAGATTCTCATCATAATGGAAGAGCGGTCAATTTTTTCCAAAGAGGTAAAGTGAAAATTTGGATTGGAATAGATCCTTTATCTGGGGCACATGACTGGTGTTGAAGGAGTGAAAGTACATCTAGAGAAGATCTAGATGATCATATATTGGCCCACTCCCAGATCACT
Organism: Picea mariana; assembly: GCA_032191745.1. NCBI lineage: Eukaryota > Viridiplantae > Streptophyta > Pinopsida > Pinales > Pinaceae > Picea > Picea mariana. Next base: position 168,634 of record JASDQU010680952.1, on the reverse strand, counting down.
CACAAAGTTGTGAGGATTCTTCAGAATATGCAACAATTGAAGGAGCTTTGTGAAAGGATTTTCACAACTAGGTGCACCATTGATAGACCTCACCAAGACGAGAGCCTTTTGATGTTCATAGGATGCACATGCAGCATTAGATAGAATGAAGAAGGTTATGAGCACCTGCCCAGTATTAGCACTCCTAGATTTCACACACCCTTTTGTACTTGAGTGTGATGCATCCAGTGAGGGGATAAGAGCAATGTTGACATAGAACATACACCCAATAAATTTAAAGAGCAGGAATTTGAGGGAGCCAGAGAAGTTATATCATATCTATGATAAGGATATGTTGGCCATCATGCATGCATTGGCCAAGTTCAAATGGTACCTAGTGGGAGGATGCTTTGTGGTTAGGACTGACCACAACAGCTTGAGATATTTCTTGGAGCAGCGAGACATGAACAAGAGGCAACAGAAGTGGGTGAGAAAGGTGCGGAGATATGAATTTGACATTGATTTTGTAAAGGGAAAGAATAAATTAGTTTTTGATTCCTTATCCAGGAGACCTGAAACATTCTCCATGACAGAGATCTCAATGAACTGGAAGTCCATTCTCTTGGTGGAATACTCCAAGAATACCTTCGCATGTGAGCTGATGGAGGGTATTATTCATGATGAAGATACAGGGTAGTGGATGAAATCATATACTACAAAGACAAGATCTATGTTTCCCTTAAGTGCACACTCGAGAATAAGATTTTGAGGGTGATACATGACGCACCATCGACGGGACACCCAGGGTATCTGAAGACCTACAGGTAGGTGAGGGAAATTTTCTCTTGGAAGGGTCTCAAGGAGGAAGAACTTAAATATGTTAGAGAGTGCATGACTTGTCAACAAAACAAGTCAAAGCTTACACATCCTGTAGGGTTGCTTCAGCCATTTTCGATTCCCGATCAGAAATGGGAAAGCATTTCCATGGATTTCATTACAAGGTTGCCAAAGGTACATGGCATGGACTGCATCTATGTGGTGGTAGACAAGTTGACCAAATATGTGCACTTATTTTCCATTCCCTCATAGTATAGTGCATCCTAGGTGGTAGACACATTCTTTAGGGAGGTGTTTTGACTTCATGGTCTTCCAAGGTATATAGTTAGTGACAATGACAATAGGTTTCTCAACGCATTTTGGCAGGAGTTGTTCATGATAGCAGGGATAGATTTGACACCTAGTACCATCTATCATCCTCAAATAGATGGACATACTGAGATTTTAAACAAGTGGATCGAGATATATCTGTGAAATTATGTGTCGGTACAACAGAGAGCATGGATGAAGTGGTTGCACCTTGGGGAGCACTGTTATAATACCACTTATCACATGTCCATAGGGATGAGTCCTTTCAAGGCATCGTATGGCTATGATTCCCCATCATTTGCATATTTGGCATTTGGAGAGAGCAGGGACCCCAAGGCCAAAGATTGGTTGCAGGAGAGTTAGGACATCTTGAGAGTCCTGAAGGAAAACTTGCAGGTCACCCAGAATAAACAGAAAATGTATGCAGACAGACATAGGGTGGAGCGCAACTTTGAGGTTGGGGACTTGGTCTTTCTCAAGTTGCAGCCCTACAAATAGTCTTCACTACAGAATAATGGTGAAAAAAAGTTGAAGCCTCGCTTCTATGGGCCATACAGAGTGATCAAAAGAGTTAGAGAGGTAGCATATGAGATGGAGTTGCATGAGGGAAGCAATATTCACAACATCTTCCATGTCTCTTGCCTCAAGAAGGAATTGGGACAATAGGTCATCCCTTCGACGAATCTTCCTCCGCTATATGTGGAAGGACAACTGGTTATGACCCCAGAGAGGATTATTGATATTAGAGAGAGGAGGTTGAGGAGCAGAGTCATTCAAGAGTATCTAGTCATGTGGAAAGGATTACCCACTGAGGATGCCACTTGGGAGAGAGAGAAGATTCTGCAAAACCCTAATTTGGAGTTGCTTGGGAACAAGCAATATCGGGAAGGGAGGACTGTAATATCGCCCTCCTTTTGATCTCAGCTAAAAATGACTTAGTATCCTATAGGACTCTCGTAGGCTATAGTCAATGGGGAAAGGGAGTCACGGTATTGATTTAGTGTCACTTGGGCGGAAAATTATTATAAAATGACATCAAATAAAATTATAAATCACTTGAGCATTAAGAAATTATTTTTAATGTTTAAGTAATAATCAAAGGAGTAATAAGGAAAGGGTTTGATTTGGTCCAAAAAAACAAGATCTAGAAGGCTCAAAGGAAGAATAAAAGGAGGGGTAGCCTTTCACTTTAGGATTATGATTTGATTTATCTCTTTCATTATTCTCTTGAAGCCATTGTTTCGTTAGGATTTAGCAAAACCCTTCCATTGCTAGCCTAGTTTCGTAGTGAAATATCTACCCTAGCTAGAAGGGAAGATTTATCTAAGGTCTTCAATCAAGATTTATCTTGTGACCTGCCTATTGTCTATTTGTGCAACAAATTATGAAAGGTAGTAGTTTGTTTGGTGGATCGATTTGTCTCTTGTTGATGTTGAGGGTTTTCAGAGAGGGTTGTGATAATTGGAGAAGGTTGTCTAAGCTGATTGGGAGGCCGATTACTATCCCAACGAATCTTTGGTGGTTCATGTGTGGTCTAGGATAAGAATGAGGTGTTGGAGGTGGCTCGTGGCATCTAGGGAAGATGCTAAGGGATCCACTCTTATTCTTTTGTAGGTTTGAGGGGACTAGAGGAGATGTTAGTATATTTTGAGGAGGTCGAGCCTATTTCCTTGGTAGATTTTGTGGTTGAGATAAGTTGTGTTGCATTGGGAGGGATGAATTATCTTGGTAGGGCAGTTCTGTAGAGCATCCATCCATTCTAAGGAAGGTCGAGTACCTCATTTATTGTCCAGAAGGGTTTGGAGGTGAGATCGTGAGGCTAGGAGAGCCTTGCAATAGGCCGCACTATATCTTGGCATCATTCCCAAGTTCTATTACATTTATTTTTTGTGTTACTAGATAATATAACTATCATTACAACCATTAGATTGTGTGTGTTATGGGTTCTACAATTGTCATGACAACCATTAGATCTTGTGTGTCATTGATGTCGTCACCACAACCAATTAAGGATTGTATTGTTGTCCACTTTGGGGTTTCCACCCATAACAAAGACGTCATGATTATATCTTTATTTAATGTGTAATTGGATGCATGTGAAAGTTTTGATTAAGTGCCTAGAAGCATAATACGTGTGAATTGTTTGTTTAAAGTTGCCAATCAGATTTTAAACGTACATGAAAACAAATTAATTGGCCCAGATCCATAATAAGATACAACCCTGATAATATTTTAGATCAATAACTATCGGGGATATTACATTCACAATTTGACTCAGCAAAAGGGCCCAATTACCACAAAACCTTGGGTTATGACTCCATAACTGCAATCTAGGTATGCTTTAAATTATATGCAGGTAAGCATGTAATTACATAATGCAACTAATTTAATAAGTAATTTATCATAGCTAGGATTTTTTTAAGAATCAATTGATGTGAAACAAAGGGAGAAACAAAAACAACATGCAGAATAGTCCACCAATTGTAGCTTACACAAACCCCATGGTAGTTATGAGAAACAAAGGGTAGCCTGCAAGTCATCAAGAGCTATTTTCTTCGCATCAAGTTTTTAGCAATGCAAAAGACAAGTAAGCAGAGACATTACAACCACAAGAATAGTTTCCAAATTGCAACATCCTTCCCACAAGCTTCAAGTAAATTATGAATGGAGAGAATAGTCCACAACCATCCACAACTTGCAAGAGTATAATAAAACAAGATAATAACGTCTATGTTGAACATACAAAGATAGCTTACAATTAAGGTCGCCAATGGAGGAACTTTCCATCTCGATTAGCACAATTGTTAAGGCTAGAATGTTGTTCCACATTTGGAAAATATGATGTAAAAAGGTGTTTTAACCCTTAGAATTGCTTGATTATTATTATTGATGGCTTACATTTTTGGTATGATCATCTTCCAGGTGCGGGATAAAAGTGAAAGTAAGGAGAAACTCAAATTTGGAGTTAAGATGCTACATCGAGAGTTAAATGACTTTCACGATAGTACTAGCATTGCTTTACAAATGTTGCATGTTGAGGGAGCCTCCACTCGGGATGATCTTGATTCCCAAATGACAACCCTTTTCAAGAGATAAAAAGGTTATCTTTATAAAATCCCCTATGACTCTTTGCCTTCCAACTACTTTCCCCTTGGCCTTCTACCTACTCGACTCTTGGCCTTCCAACTATTTGTCCCTTGGCCTTCTACTTACTTTATTCTTGGCCTTCAAACTACTTGTCCCTTGGCCTTTCTACACAACTCTTAGACTTTGTATACCACTTGGATATTGGTCTATGTATCCTACTTGGCCATCCTACTTCACAAAATTTCATTTTCATCGTAAATTGGATAATGATGATATATTTTTAATAAAAATATTCAAAATTACAATTATCATCCATTCATGTGCACTTGTAACATGTTATCGCATAATCTATACTTTCCCAAAGCCCAAGTCAAGTGAGATAAGATTGGCGTAACAAGAGGGTGACCTATCACTGTAACCTTAATAGGAAACCCCTTTCCATTTAGGAGTAGGATAAGACTACCCTATGGGAGACATCCCTAGTGACCTAAAGGGCTGGTAAAATGAAGCAACGATATAATTTACCCCCCTCTCACTGGTCACTCAAGTCAAATGATATCACAAGGTTTGTGTCTCAATATGATGAAGCAAATATAATAGGTGAAGTGTACCTGCCTGAAACAAGACAACAAGAAAACATATGGAAGTTTCAAGTACAAAATGATATCAGTGCTTCAATAAGACAATAAACCAATGATGTGAGTGCTAGTTGATATGTATGTGCAACAATTAATAAGTTTATAACAAAAATAATAAATATATAACAACTACAAAATGCTGTTCGGAAAATGCCTTTAAAGACAATGAAAATATAACACTTAACACTTAGAATGATAATATTATGTCATGAACAAAATCTGAAGTGCTTAGCTAGCATTAACATTCAAGTATGCATAAAATTTGTTGCTCTAAGATGGTTGTAGCAAAGAGTTATAACAACAAAAATGAAGTCAATTTACTAGGCTAGGTTAGTATTAGTTTTAGTTAGTGAAAGTTAGAAAGATTAAAGTTTGAGTGTTGATTTGATCAACCAATTGAAGAGAGGTGAAACTAGTGCCTTTAAGGGGTCATGGAGTCAAGAGTTTAAAACCATTCACTTGGAGTAACAACAATAATGATTATACTAGTCTAAGTAAAGGGTAAATCTTAGAAGACTAGCACCTTGAGTCTTCTAGGATTCAAGCTTTAGGGAGGTGAGATACTAGAGAGTAGGAACTTATAGGCCCTAGCACCTTTCTCCTCCTTAAACTATTGAAAAAAATCAAGAGCAACAACAACTAGACAATGGCTTCTAAAGTGCTATCACTTTAGGGCTTTAGAAGTTTGTCTGGGTCAAATCACTTCAGTAATGTCTAGCAAATGAAGAGCAAAGAAGTATCACCTTAAGTCCTTTACTCCTAGGGTTTGTCAAGCAAGCAATTTCATAATCTTTAACATGAATAAGCAAATATACCATAACCATTCAAAATGAAATGACAATTGCATATTTACTTACTTCACCAAGAATAATCAAGCCATAAAACCCTATATTTCCATTTAACTTCACCAAAAATAATCCAATATGCAAGTAGAAAGACTCCAAGAGTGGTGTGCATCACAATTTCAGCCAATATACCCCAACTAGGGAGCAAACTTCAGTCCTCTTCTCTCCAATGGGAGAGTTGTGTTCCAAAATGAAAGTTACTTTTGTTTATTTATACAAAAATTTGACCTTTAATTACTTTAGGTCAAAAAATCAAAGCAGACCTTGAACATTTACTTCAAAAAATAAATTTAACAAAATTATATGAATAAACCCTAGTAGGGTGACGTCATTCCCTTTCTAGGGTAGTGTTGAGCTCCAATGGGGAATGTCCAGCCTTGAGAAAGTGGAATGTTGGCCCTTCCAAGGCCTAATCACACCATCAACTCCCAAACATTGTGCCAAGCACCCTTCTTTCACCAGAACATCATCTCCATGAAACCCTATCTCCCAAATGATGACATCATGGGCTAGGTGGGTGGTATCTAGGCCTCTTAAGGCCATCGTTCAAGTGAAGAGAGGTGGAACTCATATGTCTAAGCCTTCCAAAGTGCCTCCAAAGGAAACGACTTCCGTAATACCCCTAGGCTGAACCCCAATTGTAAATGTAAATGTAAAAATGCTTATACGTTGGTGAGTTGATGATACAGAGTCTTTGGTCTGGTTCTACGCATATTTAGTCAGTACATGGGAATCTCGTACCAAAAGAAGAGTGTGTGATCTTTTTGACGCTTGAATCTGTTAGGACTGAAATGGAAACCTCGCGAGGATGCAAATCCCCCTACGTTTTTATAAAGGTGGTACTCCTTTGTCCGAGATTTATAAAATATGGGACTTTTAAAGAAGTTCATCAAAGGAAAGAAAAATAGATATAACAAAAAACGAAAAATATTTTTATTTTTTCTTATAAAAAGAGAGTTCCTAAGAATGGACCAGGAAACACACACATTCATTCATTTAAAGAAAATAAATAGAACTTCCTCGCATCCATCATAGTAGGGCTAAAGATTTATTATCATACAAAAACTAAAGAAAATTATTTTCATGCATAAGAGAACTTTGACAAAGTAGTACATCAACAACTCAAATAGAGATAATGATAGATCAACCTCAAATACTTTATATTCAGAAAAAATTGGGTTACAAAGTACAGTCAAGATTGTTCCCAAAATAGCTCTCTTGGAATTTCTAAAAATATATAGTTCAATACATATTCTCTGAAATTAAAATGTGTTTGTCATAATGACTGGTATTGGGGCTCTCGCCGACCATAAAGAAAATATGTATAATAATGAAGCTCGTAGAAAGAAGAAGGTGGGCGGCGAAAGGCAGCAAGACCTGGTAAGAAGAAAAAGGAAAATACCAGTCTTCGGTTAAACCTTTCTATTTAAAGAGGTGGAGTAACTCGATGAAGAGCTTGATAAAGACAGAAAGATGTGATCAATATGAACTTACTATGATGGTTTCTCATGGTTTGTCACTTACTCATTGATGTCATTTTATGGCTCTCCTTGGCGGTTACAGGAACTGTCTCAGCCATCTTTTTCCCTTCATTGGTAAGCTTGTCGACAGCCTTTTTGAACCACTCCTTGATGTAGCTCCTCATTAGCGCCACGTTGATTTCATGTCGGATTTTTATATTGAAGAGTTCACCTTCCAAGTCCCTTCGATCAATAGAAATTTTTTGCAAGGCTTCTTCAATATTTTGATTTTTAATTGAATAATCAACTAGCCAGTTTTCCATGTCATCTTCACCATATTCAAGAATGCCATAGAATTTTTCAAATGACAACCCTTTAAAGATCTCAACTTGTTCATCAAATGTTTGCTTGGTTAAGAACAATGAGTTGAGTATCAATTTTAGTTCTTGGACCTCATTGGTGTTGCTATCTAGATCTATCTCAGTTAGCTTCTAGAATAATTCCTCTCTTCTAGTTATGGCATGGTTTCATGCTTGAACAATACCATTCAGGTTTTTTACCTTTTCCTTCCAGCATGCATTCAGTTGTTTTATTCTGTTCAGAGAAGGGAGATCATGTTAGGATATTTAGACACCTATGAGTTAGTTAATAACTACTTGGTCTAATGTGTCGTTAGGTAAAAGTGTGTTTCATAGTGTGTTTCTTTAGTATTCATTAGTATGCATTTGTAGTTAGGAAATTTGACGGTCACGATATGTTCCCGACATAGAGTGATCCAACGATTCATACTCTCCTTGATATTAATGGCCATTGATTTGTGGCTTAACACTCAATTGGTCCATGATCTCTATTTAAAGAGAACGGAGGGTCATTTGTTGATTATCGATTGTGATAAACTCTCTTGTAAAATCTCTCTGTAATATTTTTCTTTTGCATTAATAAACTGCTCCAAGTGGTCATGTTAGCTGGGCTCGTGGATGTTTCCCCGTAGGGTTTTTACCACGTCAAAACATCGGTGTGTTTATATTTGATCTAGTTCTCTGAGTAGTTACTAAACATGTTCATCCTCTGTTGGAATACCTGTGTTGTCGAACATGGTATCAGAGACTGTTTGAAGACTCGCTCCTGTTATAGATCGAGATCGTGAAGCTGAGTTGTATCATCTCCATTTTTTGTCATTTTTGTACATTTTTGGGCTGAGAGGATTGTTCCATTGTGTCTAGAGCACTCATTTTATTCTAGAACGCTTTTCATTTCACTTGAAAAGGTTTTCTCTTGCTCAAGATATAGCCATTACAGTCAAATCCTGAGGTATAAAGCTTGAATGCGCATTTTTTAAATTTTTGCAAAGTATTATTTTGGTTTTATATTATTTGTTTCTAGGTTTCTACTCTTTTATATATGTGTATTCTCTTTTCCCCATGCCCTATGTGATCTCGGAAAATCATAAACATATAGGAAAAGGTGCATCTTCCGAGTAAGCTAACCGAGATCTAACCCTTGTTGTCATCGAGAAGGGAAATTTTTTTCTTGTGTGAAAACAACAACAACAACAACAATCCTCTTGCAAAACAATACAATATGTTTTGCTAGACCAATTGGTTAAAAGTTTCCTTATTAAGTAAGAGGTCTTGAGTTCAAGTCTCTCTTTTGTTACATTTTTTTTGAAAAAAGTTCAAACTAAAATTGTAAAGTGTATTTCACTTCAAGTATAAAAGTGAATCACTATAAGTAGCTTTAATATTTTATTTTAGAGTTATTTATTTTTCATGAAGTAACTTCATTGTAAAAGTGATCCCCACTTCTCTTTATAAAAGTGGGTCACTTCATAAAGCAACTTACACCACCACGTGGTCCTTTGGTTACCGTTTACGCCTTTTTTTAAAAGGGCATAACTCTCACATCCGTAGTCCGTTTTTAGTGCCATTTTTTTTTAAACCGCATAACTTTTCGATATCTTGCCATTCAGATCATCATTTTCAGTTTTTAAATCCATATTATCTGCATATTTAATATGGCTTCTACAAGTAATCTCTTACTTACCAACACCAACTACTTCAAATGGAAATCCCATATGGAGGATTTATTAAGAAGTAAAGGTTTGTACCGGATTACCTTGGGAAAGGAAACAACACCAATTGATGTTGATAACAAAGTAAAATGGGATAATAGGAATGATGAAGCACGTTGATTAATCAGAATTTCCATCTCTCTTGATTTAAGGTTCCACCTTCAATCAATTGATAAACCCAAAGAAGCTTGGGAAAAGATCGAACCTGTGTTTGGTAAACACAATATTATTCGAGCACAATAGTTAGAAAATCAAGTACTAACTTTAAGTCCAAGTGATTTTTCTTGCATTGAAGACTATCTATCTAAGTTTAAAACACTCAGAACTATGTGAAGAATGTAAGATAAAGATAGAATAATATCGTTGCATATGTCTTATTCTTTCTAAGATAGGTAGTGCATATTCTATGTGTGTATCTACCTTTTATGCCATGCAAGAGGCTCTAGGGACAGCTTATCAAAAACCCAGTCTTGAGAACTTTTGTGATGCTTTGATTAGAGAGAAAGATAAGCTAGTACAACTTGGAGTGATCAACACTATAGGTACCTCCAACAAAGCCTTAGTTGTCCATCAGAAAGATAAACCCAAGAATCCCAAGAAGCAACATCCTCGCCACAACAACAAGCAATATAGGGTCCCAAACCCACTCAGATAGCTTCCGCTCCTAATGGAGACAAANTGTTTCAAGAAGATGGCAGCTTTAGAAGTAGTGATGAAGAAGCACAACATCAGTATTGATTCTACTTCTTCTTCTTCTTCTTCTTCTTCTTCTTCTTCTTCTCATGGACATGCACTTTCAGCTTCTGGTTTCTCCTTCAATACAACTTCTACTTCTACTTTTGATGAGTGGCTTATTGATTATGAAGCATCTTATCATATGGATAAGGATAGAGACATATTTTCTACTCTAAATGAATGTAACGCCAAGAAAATATTTGTTGGTGATGATAGATCTCTTAGTGTTGAAGGATCTGGAACAGTTCAAGTAGAAAATGGTCATTTCAATTATGTATTATGTGTTCTAAGTCTTTCTTGTAACCTTCTACCAGTATATCAAATCACTCATTCAGGTGAAGGTAAAACCGTAGAGTTTTCACCTCACCAAGTTGTAATCAAGGATGTAAAAGATCCTAAGCATGTTCTTGCAACTAGAATTGTTGATGATATTACCAGGTTGTACAAGTTTGACAACTTTCAATCATCATATTTTTCATCAGTTATTGTTCCTCATAGCGATGACCTGAGCAAACTTTGGCATGAGTGGTTTGTTCATCTAAACTATCACTCATTGCAGCAACTATGTAATCAACATATGGTGACTAGTCTTCCTCTTGTTTCATGCAGAGATGGTGTTTGTGATGGTTGTGTTCTCGGAAAACATCATCGGGACACTTTTGACAAATGTGCGTCTTGGCATGCCTCAGGTCCTTTGCAGCTTGTTCATAGTGATTTGTGTGGTCCACTTTCTTCTCCTTCTTTTTCTGGGTGCAAGTATTTCTTAACTTTCATTGATAACTTTTCTAGATGTACTTGGGTTTACTTCTTAAAACTTAAGAGCTAATTTTTTGACAAGTTTTTGGCCTACAAGGCCCTTTTATAAAAGCAATATGGACATCAAATTCAAAGGTTAAGAATAGATAATGGAGGTGAATATGTGAACAAAATTTTACAAGTTACTGCACTACACAGGGAATACAGCACATTGTTCCATATACACCACATCAAAATGGTGTTGTTGAGAGAAAGAACCGCACATTAAAAGAAATGGCTAATTGTATGATCCAATCTAAGGGATTAAGTCTAAAGTATTGGGTGGAAACCATCAACTGTGCAAATTACATAGTAAATCGCACTACCACGAAGGCTCTTAAAAATATAAAACTAGAAGAAGCTTGGACTAAAACTAAACCAAATGTAAGTCACTTCCATGTATTTGGAAGTATAGCATGGGCTCACATTCCTGATGAGAAAAGGAAAGCATTGTAGCCTAAAAGTGAGAAGTGTATATTTGTTGGTTATTCTGAAGATGTCAAAGNTTAGAAGAGATGTTAAATTTGATGAAAACATCTTGTTCTGCGAGCCTAATTCAACATTTGTGCCTTCTTTGGCCTGTGAGCCTAATTCGACGGTCATGCCTTCTTCGGCCTGCAAGCCATCTTCGGCATTTGTGCCTTCTTCTATTATGGTTTCTTCTTCAGATGATGACAATGAGGATGAAAATCCACCTCCACCTGCTCACCTTCCTCCAGATGAGTCCTTTGTACCTGAACCAGCACCAACTCCACCGCTTCCTATATGGGTTCGTTCAACATGAGAAGCAGTTGGTGATCTTGTCATTGATCCTTCATATCAGTATCGGACACGTTCACAGTTCCAACGAGCCTCTTCTCTTTTGGCTCAGGTTTCAAAAAATCATGATCCAGAGACATTTGGAGAAGCTTTAGGTCATCCAGATTGGGATACAACAATGAATGAAGAGTATCGTTCTTTAATGGCAAACGATACTTGGGATCTTGTACCTCTTCCAAAAGGAAGAAAACTTTCCATATGTAAATGGGTCTATAGAAATAAGTATGCATCAGATGGAAGTCTTGAAAGACACAAGGCTCGGTTAGTTGCCAAAGGATTTTCCCAAGTTGAAGGAATTGACTATAACGAAACCTTTGCCCCTGCAGCCAAAATCAATTCCATCTGACTTGTTCTTTCCCTTGTTGCCTCACATAAATGGGAGGTCCATCAGATGGATGTTAAATATTCCTTCTTGCACAAATATTTAAAAGAATAAATCTACATGGAACAACCTTCTGGATATGTCTAGAATGACTCTAGTCTTGTTTGTCGCCTTAAGAAATCTCTTTATGGTCTCAAGCAAGCTCCACAAGCTTGGTATGCCAAAATGGACAGCTTTCATGGCTTACCACTAGATTCTCTAGATGTCATTCTCATCCTAATGTCTATACCAAGAAAGTAGGAAGCCATCTCATAATCCTTGTCCTTTATGTTGATGACCTTATCCTTACTGGTAATGACTCAAAACTTTTAAACCATGTGAAAACCAGCCTTAAGAAGAAATTTGAAATGACGGACTTAGGATTTTTGCACTATTTCCTTGGCCTCCAAGTTTTGCAAACCAATGAAGGAATTTTTCTTTCCCAGTCAAGTATGCTTGTGACCTTCTTCGTCGCTTTCACATGGATGATTGTAAACCAGCCCCTTCTCCCTTCCAGTTGGATTCAAGCTTATTTCCACCTATACTTCTCCTGAAGTTGATGCCACCCTGTACCGTCAATTAATTGGTAGCCTCTTATACTTTACTCATACCCGTCTTGATATTTCCTTTGTTGTTGGTCTTGTTTCCCGGTATATGCAAACACCCCATGAAAGCCATTGGAAAGCATATAAAATGATACTTCGCTATGTCTATGGTACAGTTCAGTTCAGGATACATCACAGTTCAGGGGGGACTCCTTTATTGGTTGGTTTCACTGATTCAGATTGGGTAGGCGACCCTGATGATCGAAAGTCTACTGTAGGTTATGTTTTCATCCTTGGTTTAGGACCTATCACTTGGGCCTATAAGAAACAACATGCTATTGCACTTTCTTCAGTAGAAGCAGAGTACATAGCAGTGGTAAATGCAAGTCAGGAAGCCTTGTGGCTTCGACAGATCCTTTCAAATTTTGGATTCCAGCAGCAACATCCGACCAGACTTTGGTGTGACAATCAGAGTGCCATCAAGATCGTCAAAGTCTCAGTTCAACATTAGTGTAGCAAACACATCGAGCTAGTCATGCACTTCATCAGAAAGTTCATATATGATCAAGTTATTGAAGTGCTTGTTTGCCCTACAGAAGATCAAGTTGCAAACATTTTCACAAAGTCTCTTATAGAAGCGAAGTTATCCAAACTTTGATCTATGTTAGGAGTTCAGGAAGTTGTCATTAAGGGGGGATAGGCTTTAATGCCTCCTTCCTTCTCCTATTGTGTCACCATTGTAAATCCTTCAATCCTATCCCAAGTTGTTATTAAGGGAGGATGTTAGGATATTTAGACACTTAGGAGTTAGTTAAGATTTACTTGGTCTAATGTGTCGTTAGGTAAAAGTGTGTTTCTTAGTGTGTTTCTTTAGTATGCATTAGTATGCATTTGTAGTTAGGAAATCCGACGATCACGGTATGTTCTCGACATAGAGTGATCTAACGGTTCATACTCTCCTCGATATTAATGGCCATTGATCCATGGCTTAACACCTGATTGGTCCATGATCTCTATTTAAAGAGCATGGAGGGTCATTTGCCGATGATCGATTGTGAGAAAATCTCTTGTAAAATCTCTCTGTAATATTTTTCTTTTGCATTAATAAACTGCTCCAAGTGGTCGCATTGGCTAGGGTCATGGATGTTTCCCCGTAGGGGTTTTACCATGTCAAAACATCGGTGTGTTGATCTTTGATCTAGTTATGTGAATGGTTAATGAAGGTGTTCCTCCTCTATTGGAATACTTGTGTTGTCGAACAGATCCTCCTCTCTTCTTATCAATGTTTGTTTTTTTCTTCCTCAAAGGAAGTTTATGTGAACTTTCAATTTTTCTGGAAAGAGGGTTCTTATCTCCTCCTCCGCATGAAGAATGGTAGGTTAATTTCTTACTTGGGTAGGTTGTTGGAGTGTTGGTCCGATATGTTGTACTCTTTGGCATGATAGTCGGGGATTGGGCACTTTTCTCAACGGGACCTTTTCCTCTCTGCTTGTATGACTCATTGGTGTTGAGTATTGTCTCCAAGTCGTCGATGTCATGAGCGGGAGTGCCTGAGGCATTATCTCAGTATTCATTCAGAATAGTATTAATGAAAGAATTGTTGAAACCAATAGCCAATAGATGTTCTACAAAAATACCACTAGGGTCGAACCCTTTTACTTTTTCAGTATATTTTAAATTGAGGATGTGGAAGTGGCCCACGAATTCATCAATCTTGTTCATATTTCTGAATATGAAATCCCCGACTTTCCAAGGTAGAGGTATGAATTGTTTTTTTCTCTTTTCATGGAAAAAATGCAACCAGTAGGTGTATTGCCTTGTTATTTCAGCAACGAACATTTTTTCAGATATGTGGCATGGAAGGAAGGAAGGATTTTCTTTGGATCCAAAAATCCTTATAACGTTATAATTTTCCATTTTTTCTAGTGTCCCCTTCCTATCCAGGAACTTACTCGCCTGGTAAGACATCCAGGGAGTGTTCTTTCCAAACAAAAATTCTGTAAAAACTGAGACAAAATCATTAAAGACTTCATAAAAATGATGGGAGGCCTTATGCCTCCACAATGTTTGATACCAGAAGGTTACTAGGTTGAATTCACAGTTTACCTTCTTGCACACAGATAACCTCGGGAACTAACAGTAATGCGCTATCACGAAAACCAAATAAGATGAAATAAAAAATTTATTCTCCTTCTTATATTGCACCAATTGGGAAGAGATTTCAATGGAAAATAACTTACCCCAATCGAATATGGCATGTTATTTGGCCGTAAAATATAGAATGTAAAGAATCAATCGGTAGATGTTGGTCGTGGTTTCTTGTCTTGTTATCCTTGTAAAAATCCATGCCATTTCCCAGAAGGGATTTTTAAATGAGCCAACCTGCAATCTTGTGATGTCCTTAGGGATGGTCGTTGGGTTCTCTAGGAATCTTTGATTGTAACAAGTCCAGTCCATTGTCATGATTTTTTAAGAACTCCCTGCAATCTTCACCTTTGAAGGTGAGCGTTGGCTCGGGAAGCCTCAACATCTTACGGAAAACCTAAGGTTACAGAGAGACAGAGGAATGGTCTCACAACTTAATGATCTGTTGGCTTGGAATATGTCTCTCAGCACACCAGGTGACCAACTCCTTACAATCAAAAAAATTCGGGACACACCTTGCGCACGTAATTCCAAAATTATAGATTATTTTCTTCTAGGAAGAAGAGGATGAATAATAGGAATATGCCCTGGACCACTGAAAACTCTTATCCTCCCACCCAAAAATATTCAGTGTATCTCCCCAGAACTATTGTCGAGTTGCTTCCATAAGTCGATGAAAACATTCCCTTACTCCAAATTATGTTAGGAATGAACGCTGGAGGGAGATGATATAATCCTCTATAAATCATGTTTTAATGTGTTTTAATAGGATATCTCCTCGATCCTTTTGCTTATTAATGACCATCCTTTCGAACCTGTATGGTAATTTATTGGCATTAAAATCATAGTAAATGTGCATTGGGAAGGGCGTGAGGATGGTGGGGACGGATGGGGGAAATATGTGACTTGAGATTTTTGTGAACCCGGGAACCGACGAACCTGAGAGCCCACGATGGTATGAGGTGAAAAATTGGCTAAGTGTGGGATGGCACGACAATTGAATGGATTCATGTAGGCAGAATGACACTTAGGTAGTTCGGGGAGTCTAGCAATTGAAATTTAGATCGTGGAACTCTTTAATACAATGTGTCTTTCACGGAACACGGGAACATGAAAGCTTGATCCCGTCAACCCGGGAACCCATAATCGTAGAATCGGCTAAGTATGGAACATCACGGTGGTTGGTCTAACTCATGAAGTGAAGTTGTAGATGGAGATGATAAATTGTAATTCCACCAACCTGGGAACCCGCAATCTAAAAATTTGACTAAGTGTTATAACTATAAAGGGATAGTAAGAGGGGAAAAAGAAAAGGGAAAAACGGGTAAGTGTAGAAGGGGGAAAAGAAAGGGAGAAAAGAATTTGGGAGAATAGAAAAGGGGAGGGAATTTTTAGTAAGCGGTAAATGACCTCAACAAGTGGCTCCAACTATGGTATGATGACCCCCTGTGGGTTGTCAAGAATCCAGAATCTCTCGTGACCAGGTGCTTCTTCCCATTGGGTTATGGAGTCAGATTAAGAATATACAAACTAGAAATAAAATTATGTACAATGAGAATGAAAAAGTGCTAGGGGAAGAAACCCTTCGGATGTTTCTCATTGATAGGCACCATTAACCTTTTTCATTTCATGTCTTGGAGCATATATGAGTTGAATCCAAATATATTTTCGACAACATAGGGTCTGATCCAGAGTGCTTCGAACTTCTTGTGAATGGATGGCTTTTCCTTGGCTTTGTTCCAAAGAAATACCAATTCTCCTTTCTGAAAGTTATTCATAGTTGTGCTTTGATCAAAACATTTTTTGGCGATTAGATGCCTTTAAGAACTCTGATTCAGGGCTTTGCTTCATTCCTCCTCCATCTTTAGCAATTGATTGATCCTTTTCTGGGTAGGTGAAGTGTCTTTCGTATCTTCAATATTAACCACAGAGATCAATGCATTAAGATGGAGGTTAATTGGAATTTTTGCCTCTTTCCCATAAACCAATAGATACGTATTCATCCCAATACTATCTTTTGGGGTTGTCCTGCTTGCCCATAATGCTTCTATCAACTTCAGATGCCAATTCCTCTGGTTTCCATCAACAATTTTCTTCAATATCTACACAAGTGTTTTGTTCATGGATTCGGCAAGGCCATTTCCTTATGGATAATAATTCGAAGATTGACCCATAATGATCCCATATAGTCTGCAAAAATCTGTGAATTTTGACCCAATGAAGATCAAACCATTGTTTGTGATAAATTTATCAGGGAAAAAACCTCCACAGAATGTTATCTTTGAGGAATCTAATCAATTCTTTAGCGTCGACCTTCTTAAGCGCCACTGCTTCTGGCCATTTTTTGAAATAATTGGTAGTTGTTAGAATGTACATGTGCCCTTTGCTAGATTTCAGTTTAATCAGCCCAACGACATCAAGTACCCATTGGGAAAATGGTTGTTCCACCACAATCGGTTGCAGAAGCATTGCAACTTTCTTCATTTTTCCTGAGAACTATTGGCATGACAAACATCTCCTTATTGCAGCATACAAGTCCTTGAAGATTGACGGCCAGTAGAATCCTGCTCTGATTATTTTGTGAGCAGTTGCAGTGGGTGAAAAGTGTCCACCGCATATTCCTCATGGAATTGTTTGATCAGTCCTAGAGCTTGATTCTCATCAACACATCTCAACAGTATACCATCAAAATTTCTTCTAAAAAGTATATCATCAATCAACACATATTAGTTCACCTTCATCTTGAGTGTCCTTCGCTCCTTGGAACTCATTGTAACAAGGAATTTCCCAGATCTTAAATATGACATCTTTGTACCATTCTGAATCAGCTAATGGTTCCCCAACTGAGATTGAAGTCATCCCATCGACTAAGTCCACGTTCTCCATAAGCTTGCATAATCCTTGTCCTTTTATTCCCTTCAACAGTTTAATCTCGATATTATACTCTTGAATTTTTGCTAACCAATTGGCCCATTTCCCTTCCCTCAACTGTGTATTTAGGAGCATCTTTACGGGGAATGAGGGGACATAGGTGATAAGATGAGATTTTAGTATATAATTCTAAAAGTGTGCCACAACTTTTACAAGAGCCAAATCCTGTTTCTCGAGTTCTGAATACCTCAACTCATAGTTGCGTAGATTTTTGCTCATAAAACTTATGGAGAGATCTTCTTCATTGCTATTGTTTTGAGTGAGGAAGGATGCGACAACTGCCTCTGTAGTAAATGAATATATAGTAAAATCCTTTTGAAAATATAGAGTAATGAGAAAGGGAGCAGTGGTGATGGCCCCCTTGATCTTGTTGAATGCTTCCTGAGTATCTAATGTCCACTCAAACCTCTCCTCTTTTTTCAACAACAAATTGATGGGTTTTTCGATGCTTGCGTAATCAGGAACAAATCTTCAAAAAAAACTAATTTTCCCAAATAATGACTGGAATCCCTTCTTAGATGTCGAGGGATTGAGTTCATTAATCACTTTAACTCTTTTAGGGTCGATGTAAATTCCTTCCTTGCATACAATGTGGCCCAACAACTTCCCTTGATTCATAGCAAACAAGCATTTCTTTGGGTTGAGAGAAACGTCATATAATCTACATCTTTCAAAGACTTTTCTTAAATGATCGATGTGATCCTCCCTTTTTCTTGAATGCATTATCAAGTCATCTAGGTAGTCTGCCATGAAATTTCCTATCGGTCCATTGAACACATGATCCATGGATCTTTGGAACGTAGCTCCAGCATTCTTCAAACCCAAGGGAATTCTAGCGTATGCATATGTTTCCCATGGTGTGATAAATGTTGTCTTTGATCTATCTTCCTCGGCCACTAAAACTTGATTATATCCAGAGAAACCATCCAACATAGACATGCATGCCAATCCCATAACTTGTTGCAACAGAAACTCCATGTTGGGCAAGGGAAAATTATCGTTTATGCTCGATTTGTTGAGATATCTGAAGTCGATGCACATTTGGATTTCCATGGTCTTCTTCCTGACAATCACTAGATTTGAAAGCTAGTCTGAATGTCTGATGGGATATATTATCCCTGCTTTCTTCAACTTTTCCAACTCAATTTTTACCAGAGGCTTCAGATTGGGATTCATCATTCTTATTTTTTGTTTCACTTGTTTAGATTCTTCTCTCAAAGGAATGATATGTTGGAATATCATTTTGTCATAAGCCTTTAAGTCGTCATATCTCCAAGAAAACAAATCAATATATTCCTTGAATAAGGCAACATATTGATCAACTTATTCGGGGGTGCAATTGACTCCCAAATTGACATATTTCGGGGATTGGTCCATTCCAATACTGACTTTTCTTGTCTCTTCCACCTTTCGAACTGAAAATTCTTCAAAATGATTCTTGGCATGATCGTCTTTTGTGAACAAAGATTTGGCTTGTATGCAGTCTTTGGGGACGAAAATCACTTTATCATCTTCATCATCATCATCGTTTAACAAATAATTCTCCAATTGTTCATCATTTTCAAACACTTACAAGTACTCAATATTATCGGGCACAGATGGCCCAAAGGCCCTTTCCACCTGGAAAGATGATTTTCTCAGGATATCGTCCGGATGTGATAATGAAGCCGCCAAAGCTAGTGAATCAATCTTATCGTTCATATCCCTTGGAATGAAAACAATATTGAAAGAGTTGAAAGATTCCATCAGTTCATTAACTCTTTTGAAATATAGTTTAAGTCTTTCCTTTTTTATTTTGTATTTTTGGGTAACCTGGTTGATGACCAACTTTGAATCTCCAGTCACGGTGAGATTTTCTATTTTCATTCCTTGTGCGAGGATCATCCCCTGGATTAAAGATTTGTATTTTGCCTCGTTATTCGTGCATGGAAACTCCAGTCTTACAGTGTGAGGATGTGTCATCTTATCTAGGTTTATGAGAATAATTCCAACTCTGTTCCCCGATTTAGAGCATGCTCCATCGAATGGCATTATCCAGTAGCCTTCAAATACAAATTATGGGACCTCCAAGTCTTGAAATCATTCTAGGTTTTCATTATGCTCCATGTCCAAGATATCATAGTTTCTAATCTCAACATCTATGTAGTCTTCCATTAATTCATTATCCTTCTTATTGAAGGAGAAATGTTTTATGGGCTCTCGGGGTACTTTAATCATTGGTTCCTCCTTGCCTGGTACCATCATACAGCTGTCGTCATTCATTATATATCCATTGATCATGCAGCTCCAATCTCTTCCCATCACAACCCCGTATGCTGGAGGAAGGTCTACCACAATAATATTAAAAACCGTGATGATATGGGGAGTTGTTGTAATCCTTTATTTCTCTGTATGCCAACACTTTTCTCAAATTGATGGCATATATTCTCTCACCAGTTTCATAATATTTAGTGCAGCTCATGCCCAATGCTTCCATGACCATGGGTGGCATTATATTATTTGTTGCACCAGTATCAACTAAACAATTATGTAATGAAACATCATGGTTTTCAATTGAGATATAGAAGGGTGGAATTTTACCTCTCAACTTAGCAGTTGATGGGCTCTGGTTCTGTTTTGGAGTGGTAACAACAGCTTTTGTTCTTTTTGATGGATCATCCAACAACTTCAAGATATTTTTCCTCTCGTGAGGAATATTCACCACTTCCGTAAAAGGCAAGGTTATCCTCAACTTACTTAAGTCCTCCATGACATTGTATATCATTTGAGTTGATCTTATCGCTATGGGTTTCCTTGTGGTTCCAACAGTCACCTTCTCATTTGACACTTTTTCGTTTTCTTTTTCCTTTTCTTTTGCCTTTTCTTTGTCGGAGTCACCTTTATTCTTTGGTCTATTTACAAATCCTCTTGTTTGGGTGATGTTTTCTTGCGAGTTAGGATTGTTGTCGCCCTCTCCATATATATATATATGGACACCTCACATCCATCAATATGCACTGTCTTGGAGCATTCGTCAGGTAAGTAATAACCTTCTTGCTCGGTCAGTTGCTCATCACAGACATCATCCAAAATAGTTGTATTTGGAGTGGGTTGTCTAGGAACCCTTGGTCTTGGTGGGTCTTCAATATTCTTGAATATGACTTTGTTTTTGTGGGAAGGGTTCCTCCTTTGTTCGGGAATTGGCATTCTTGGTTTTGGCATGTAATTATCTCCCCTTCTCAGCCTGGTTGTTTTTTTTTGCATCTGTTTGATGGTTCTATTCATCTACGCAATCTCAATTATTTGCTTTGTTTCCTGTGCCATCGCAGGATCAACTTTTACGTCATGTATTGTTCCATTAAAAAATCCTCCTCCCGCCATTTGATTATGAGTTGCTCGAGGTTTAAACTCTTTGTTTATTCTCGAGATAGAAGCTCCTTGATTATAAATATTCAATCCCCCCATATGTCTTTGTACTCTTCCCAATATAATTTTAGGGTTGGCGGATGTTTCAATCATAATTTCTTCCATATCAGTAGCCTTAGTCATTGCTTCCTCCAGAGTATCCATCTGGGATGTTCTGATGTCATATTTCACATTCGAGGGCATTACATTCTTATAGAAATCGAGAATGACCGGGTCATTTGGTCTTTTGTCTTATGGGATTCTCCTCAAAGTTTTATTGAACCTGAAATTAAAATCTTGTATCCTTTCATTCTTCCTTAACCCAATCTGGGTGAAGTATGTGAGGAGGGTATGGTATGCAATTGGGGGGGGGAACATATTTAGGAACATAATGTCGAGGTCATTAAATGAGTGAATGGATCTATAGGGAAATGTTGTATACCATTCATAAGCTCTTTTTGATAAAGTTTGCAAAAATAAGCTTCCCACGATGTCATCATGTTCAACTCGATGGAAGTCCAAAACGTCAAGAAATAAGTGCAAATGCCTCTTTGCATCGATTGTCCCATCTCCAGAAAATTCCTTCAAGGTTCCCTTAGGGAGAACTGGGAGTTCATGTTGTTCACCCATGAGATTAAGAGGGGAATCTCTCACCCTCCTTCTATTTCCAAACCCTGGGATTCCTTGGTTTCTTGCAGCATCTATCTCGCCTCCTTGTCTCTCATCATGATGATCAATTGGGGGTGGTTCATCTCTTGCTGCCATTTTTTAGGAGGCTTCAAGATCAAACCTTTCACTTCTAAGGACAGAGAGTTGTTCACTATTACTTTGGGTAATGGGTCCCTTCAATTCATCTAACTTCAATCCTGAACTTGTTCTTGTGCTACTCTAGTCGCTCTTTGATTTCTTTGATCTTGTTGTTCCTCTCTCCTTTGTCTTCAGAGAATTTCTCTTTCTTCTTCTTGGACTAAGATCTGCCAGGACTCTTATAACTCTTCCCAAGTCTGGGCTATTGATATTACCAGATTACACAATTGGTGCAAAATGCTTTGTTGATTATTCAATCCACTTTATAAATGGGGTTGATTACCCTAGGGTAAAGTCATATATTTCTTTCAAAATGTTGGGCCAGGTTCCAAATTTTCAGTTCATGTCCCCAGTGTGGTCGCCAAAAATGTTGACACTTGAATCTGTTAGAACCAAAATGACAACCTCATGAGGATGCAAATCCCCCTGCATTTTTATAGAGGTGGTACTCCTCTGTTCAAGATTTATAAAATATGGGACTTTTAAAGAAGTTTGTCAAAGGAAAGTAAAATAGACATAACATAAAATGGAAAATAATTTTATTTTTTCTTATAAAAAGAGAGTTCCTGAGAATGGACCAGGAAACACACACATTCATTCATTTAA
>JASDQU010680952.1:122424-141274 GCA_032191745.1 Picea mariana | reverse complement strand
TCAGTCTGTTGAACACATGATCCATGGATCTTTGGAACGTAGCTCCAGCATTCTTCAAACCCAAGGGAATTCTAGCGTATGCATATGTTTCCCATGGTGTGATAAATGTTGTCTTTGATCTATCTTCCTTGACCACTAAAACTCGATTATATCCAGAGAAACCATCCAACATAGACATGCATGCCGATCCTATAACTTGTTGCAGCAGAAACTCCATGTTGGGAAAGGGAAAATTATTGTTTATGCTCGATTTGTTAAGATCTCTGAAGTCGACACACATTTGGATTTCCCTAGTCTTCTTTCTGACAATCACTAGATTTGAAAGCCAGTCTTAATGTCTGATGGGATAGATTATCCCTGCTTTCTTCAACTTTTCAAACTCAATTTTTACCAGAGGCTTTAGATTGGGATTCATCATTCTTATTTTTTGTTTCACCTGTTTGGCTTCTTCTCTCAAAGGAATGATATGTTGGAATGTCATTTTGTCATAAGCCTTTAAGTCGTCATAGCTCCAAGAAAACAAATCAATATATTCCTTGAATAAGGCAACATATTGATCAACTTCTTCAGGGGTGCAATCGACTCCCAAATTGACATATTTCGGGGATTGGTCCATTCCAATACTGACTTTTCTTGTCTCTTTCACCTTTCGAACTGAAACTTCTTCAAAACGATTCTTGGCATGATCATCTTTTGTGAACAAAGATTTGGCTTGTATGCAGTCTTTGAGGACGAAAATCACTTTATCATCTTCATCATCATCATCGTTTAACAAATAATTCTCCAATTTTTCATCATTGTCAAACACTTGCAAGTACTCAATATTATCAAGCACAGATGGCCTAAAGGCCCTTTCCACCTGGAAAGATGATTTGCTCAGGATATCGTCTAGATTTGATAATGAAGCCGCCAAAGCTAGCGAATCAACCTTATGGTTCTTATCCCTTAGAATGAAAACAATATTGAAAGAGTTGAAAGATTCCATCAGTTCATTAACTCTTTTGAAATAC
Organism: Picea mariana; assembly: GCA_032191745.1. NCBI lineage: Eukaryota > Viridiplantae > Streptophyta > Pinopsida > Pinales > Pinaceae > Picea > Picea mariana. The sequence goes on along the minus strand of JASDQU010680952.1, from coordinate 140,264 downwards.
AGTTTAAGTCTTTCCTTTTTTATTTTGTATTTTTGGGTAACATGGTTGATGACCAACTTTGAATCTCTAGTCACAGTGAGATTTTCTATTTTCATTCCTTGTGCGAGGATCATCCCCTGGATTAAAGATTTGTATTTTTCCTCGTTATTCATGCATGGAAACTCCAGTATTATGACATGAGGATGTGTCATCTTATCTAGGTTTATGAGAATAATTCCAACTCTAATCCCCGATTTAGAGCATGCTCCATCGAGTGGCATTATCCAATAGCCTTCAAATACAAATTATGGGACCTCCAAGTCTTGAACTCATTCTAGGTTTTCATTCTGCTCCATGTCCAAGATATCATAGTTTATAATCTCAACGTCTATGTAGTCTTCCATTAATTCATTATCCTTCTTATTGAAGGAGAAATGTTTTATGGGCTCTCGGGGTACTTTAATCATTGGTTCCTCCTTGCTTGGTAGCATCATACAGCTGTCGTCGTTCATTATATATCCATTGATCATGCAGCTCCAATCTCTTCCCAGCACAACCCCGTATGTTGGAGGCAGGTCTACCACAATAATATTAAAAACTGTGATGATATGGGGAGTTGTTGTAATCCATGCATAAAAATCCTTGATTTCTCTATATGCCAACACTTTTCTCAAATCAATGGCATATATGCTCTTGCCAGTTTCATAATATTTAGTGCAGCTCGTGCCCAATGCTTCCATGACTGCGGGTGGCATTATATTATTTGTCGCACCAATATCAACTAAACAATTATGTAATGCAACATCATGGTTTTCAATTGAGATATAGAAGGGTGGAATTTTACCTCTCAGCTTAGCAGTCGATGGGCTCTGGTTCTGTTTTGGAGTGGTAACAACAGCTTTTGTTCTTTCTGATGGATCATCCAACAACTTCAAGATATTTTTCCTCTGGTGAGGAATATTCACCATTTACGTAAAAGGCAAGGTTATCCTCAACTTACTTAAGTCCTCCATGACATTGTACATCATTTGAGTTGATCTTGTCGCTATGGGTTGCCTTGTGGTTCCAACTGTCACCTTCTCATTCGACACTTTTTTGCTTTCTTTTTCCTTTTATTTTTCCTTTTCTTTGTCGGAGTCGCCTTTATTCTTTGGTCTATTTACAAATCCTCTTGTCTAGGCGATGTTTTCTTTCGAGTTAGGATTGTTGTCGCCCTCTCCATATATATATATATATATGGATGCCTCACATCCGTCCATCTGCACTGTCTCGGAGCATTCCTCAGGTAAGTAATAACATTCTTGCTCAATTCGTTGCTCATCATAGACATCATCCAAAACAGTCATATTTGGAGTGGGTTGTCTGGGAACCCTTAGTCTTGGTGGGTCTTCAATATTCTTGAATATGACTTTGTTTTTGGGGGAAGGGTTCCTCCTTTGTTCGAGAATTGGCATTCTTGGTTTTGGCATGTAATTATCTCCCCTTCTCAGCCTGGTTGTTTTTTTTTGCATCTGTTTGATGGTTCTATTCATCTGTGCAATCTCAATTCTTTGCTTTGTTTCCTGTGCCATCGCGGGATCAAATTTTACATCATGTATGGTTCCCTTAAAAAATCCTCCTCCTGCCATTTGATTCTGAGTTTCTCAAGGTTTAAACTCTTTATTTCTTCTCGAGCTAGAAGCTCCTTGATTATAAATATTCAATCCCCCCATCTGTCTTTGTACTCTTCCTAATATAATTTCAGGGTCGGCGGATGTTTCAATCATAATTTCTTCCATCTCAGTAGCCTTAGTCATTGCTTCCTCCAGAGTATCCATCTGGGATGTTCTTATGTCATATTTCACATTCGGGGGCATTACATTCTTATAGAAACCGAGAATGACCAGGTCATTTGATCTTTTGTCTTATGGGATTCTACTCAAAGTCTTATTGAACTTGAGATTAAAATCTTGTATCCTTTCATTCTTCCTTAACCCAATCTAGGTGAAGTATGTGAGGAGGGTATGGTATGCAATTGGGGGGGGGGGCATATTTAGGAACATAACATCGAGCTCATTAAATGAGCGAATGGATCTACATGGAAATGTTGTATACCATTCATAAGCTCTTTCTGATAAATTTTGCAAAAATAACCTCGCCATGATGTCACCATGTTCAACTCGGTGGAAGTCCCAAACGTCAAGAAATAAGTGCAAATGCCTCTTTGCATCGATTGTCCCATCTCCAGAAAATTCCTTCAAGGTTCCCTTAGGGAGAACTGGGAGTTCATGTTGTTCACCCATGAGATTAAGAGGGGAATCTCTCACCCTCCTTCTATTTCCAAACCCTGGGATTCCTTGGTTTCTTGCAGCATCTATCTCGCCTCCTTGTCTCTCCTCATGATGATCGATTCAAGGCGGTTCATCTCTTGCTTCCATTTTTTAGGAGGCTTCAAGATCAGACCTTTCACTTCTAAGGACAGAGAATTCCTTACTGTTACTTTGGGTAATGGGTCCCTTGAATTCGTCTAACTTCAATCCTGACCTTGTTCTTGTGCTACTCTAGCCGCTCTTTGATTTCTTTGATCTTGTCATTCCTCTCTCCTTTGTCTTCGGAGAATTTCTCTTTATTCTTCTTGGACTAAGATCTACTAAGACTCTTCTAACTCTTCTCGAGTCTAGGATATTGATATTACCAGATTATACAATTGGTGCAAAATGCTTTGTTGATTATTCAGTCCAATTTATAAATGGGGCTGATTACCCTGGGGTAAAGTCATATATTTCTTTCAAAATGTTGGGCCAGGTTCCAAATTTTCAGTTCATGTCCCCAATGTGGTCGCCAAAAATGTTGACACTTGAATCCGTTAGGATTGAAATGACAACCTCATGAGGATGCAAATCCCCCTGCATTTTTATAGAGGTGGTACTCCTCTGTTCAAGATTTATAAAATATGGGACTTTTAAAGAAGTCTGTCAAAGGAAAGTAAAATAGACATAACAGAAAATGAAAAATATTTTAGTTTTCTCTTATAAAAAGAGAGTTCCTAAGAATGGACCAGGAAACACACACATTCATTCATTTATAGAAAATAAATAGAACTTCCTCACATCCATCATAGTAGGGCTAAAGATTTTTTATCACATAAAAACTAAAGAAAATGATCTGCATGCATAAGAGAACTTTGACAGAATAGTACATGGGCAGCTCAAATGGAGATAATGATAGATCAACCTCAAATAGTTTATATTCATAAAAAACTGGGTTACAAAGTACAGTCGAGATTGTTCCCAAAACAGCTCTCTTGGAATTTCTAAAAATATATAGTTCAATACATATTCTCCGAAATTAATATGTGTTTGTCATAATCACTGGGATTGGGGCTCTCACAGACCATAAAGCAAATATGTATAAGCATGAAGCTCGTAGAAAGAAGAAGGTGGGCGGCGGAAGGAAGCAGGACCTGGTAAGAAGAAAAAGGAAAATATCATTCTTCAGTTAGACCTTTCTATTTAAAGAGGTGGAGTAACTGGATGAAGAGGTTGGTAAAGACAGAAAGATGTGATCATTATGAACTTACTATGATGGTATCTCATGGTTTGTCACTTGCTCGCTGATGTCCTTTTATGTCTCTCCTCGGAGGTTATAGGAATCGTCTCAACCATCCTTTTCCCTTCATTGGTAAGCTTGTCGACAACATTTTTGAACCACTCCTCGATGTAGATCCTCATTGGTGCCACGTTGATTTCATGCCCGATTTTTATATTAAAGAGTTCACCTTCCAAGTCCCTTAGATCAATAGAAATGTTCCACAAGGATTCTTCAATATCTTGATTTTAAATCGAATAATCAACTAGCCAGTTTTCCACGCCATCTTCACCATATTCAAGAATGCCATAGAATTTTTCAAATGACAAACCTTTAAAGATCTCAACTTGTTCATCAAATGCTTGCTTGATTAAGAACAATGAGTTGAGTATCAATTTCGAGTCTTGGACCTCATTGGTGTTGTTGGATAGATCTATCTCAGTTAGCTTCTTGAATAATTCATCTCTTCTAGTTAAGGCCTGGTTGCATGCTTGAACAATACCATTCAGGTTTTTTTACTTTTTCTTTCCAGCATGGGTTCAATTGTTTTATTCGGTTTGAATAAGGGAGATCCTCCTCTCTTCTTCTCAATGTTTTTTCTTTTCTTCCTCAAGGGAAGTTTATGAGAACTTTCAATTTTTTTGGAAGGAGGGTTATTATCTCCTCCTCTGCGTGAAGAGTTGTGGGTTAATTTCTTACTTGGGTAGGTCGTTGGAGCGCTACTCTGAGATGTTGTACTCTTTGGCGTGACAGTCCGAGAATGGGCACTTTTCTCACCATGACCTTTTCCTCTTTGCTTGTATGACTCATTGATGCTAAGTATTGTCTCCGGGTCATCGGTGTCACGAGCAGGAGTGCCTGAGGCATTGTCTTCGTCTTCATTCAGAATAATGTTAATGAAAGAATTGTTGAAACCAACAACTAATAGATGTTCTACAAAAATACCATTAGGGTCGAACCCTTTTACTTTTTCAGCATGTTTTAAATTGAGGTTGTGGAAGTGACCCGCGAATTCATCAATCTTGTCCATATTCTTGAATATGAAATCCCCAACTTTCCAAGGCAGAGGTATGAATTGTTTTTTTCTCTTTTCATGGAAAAAATGAAACTAGTAGGTGTATTGCCTTGCTATTTCAGCAATGAACATTTTGTTAGATATGTGGAATGGAAAGAAGGAAGGATTTTCTTTGGATCTAAAAATCCTTATAACGTTATAATTTTCCATTTGTTCTAGTGTCCTCTTCCTATCAGGAACTTACTCACCTAGTCATACATCCAGGGAGCATTCTTTCCAAACAGTAATTCTTTAAAAACTAAGACAAAATCATTAAAGACTTCATAAAAATGTTGGGATGCCTTGTGCCTCCACAATGTTTGATACCAGAATGTTACTGGCTTGAATTCACAGTTTACCTTCTTGCACACAGATAATCTTGGGAACTAACAGCAATGTGCTATCACGAAAACCAAATAACATGACATAAATAATTTCTTCTCCTTCTTGTATTGCGCCAATTGGGAAGAGATTTCAATGGAAATAAACTTACCCCAATCGAAGATGTCATGTTCTTTGATCGTAAAATATAGAATATAAAGAATCATCTGGGAGATGTTAGTCGTGGTTTCCTGTCATGTTATATTCATAAAAAGCCATGTCGTTTCCCATAACGGATTTTTAAATTATCCAACCTACAATCTTGTAATTTCCTCAGGGACGACCGTTGGGTTCTCTAGGAATTCAGGTAAGAGGTCTAGTCCATTGTCATTCTTTTTTAATAACTCATTGCAATGTTCACCTTTGAAGGTGAGCGTTGGCTCGGGAAGCCTCAACATCTTACGAAAAACCTGAGGTGACAGAGAGACAGGGGAATGGTCCTGCAATTGAATGATCTGCTGGCTTGGAACATGTCTCTCAGCGCAATAGGTGACCAACTCCTTACAATCAAAAACTTTTGGGACACACCTTGCACGCGTAATTCCAGACGTCCAGATTATTTCCTTCTGGGAAGAAGGGGATGAATAATAGGAATATGCCCTAGACCACTAAAAAAATTGATCCTTGTGCCCGAAAATATTCAATGTATCTCCCCAGAATTGTTGTCGAGTTGCTAAGTTGACGAGAACGTTCCCTAGCTCCAAATTATGTTAGGAATGAACATTGGAGGGAGATGATATAATCCTTCGTAAATCATGTTTTAATGACCATAGGAGATCTCCTTGAGCCTTTTTCTTATTAATGACCATCCTTTCAAACCTGTATGGTAATTTATTGGCATTAAAAGCATAGTAAATGTGCACTGGGAAGGGCTTGAGGATGGCAGGGACGGACAGGCAATATGTGACTTGAGATTTTTGTGAACCCGAGAGCTCACGATGGTATGAGGCATGAAATTGGATAAGTGTGGGATGATGCGGCGGTCAGATGGATTCATGTAGGTGGAATGACACTTAGGCAATTTGGGGAGTCCAAGGATCGAAATCTAGATCGAAAAACTCTTTCATGCAATGTGTCTATCATGAAACACGGGAACATGAAAGCTCGATCCCGTCAACCCGGAAACCCACAATCGTAGAATCGGATAAGTATGGAACATCACGGTGGTCGGTCGGACTCATGATGTGAAGTTGTAGATGGAGGCGAGAAATTGTAAGTCCGCCAACCTGGGAACTCGCGGTCTAAAAATGCAACTAAGTGCTAGAACTAGAAAGGGATAGTAAGAGGGAAAAAACAAAAGGGAAAAATGGGTAAGTGTAGAAGGGGGAAAAGAAAGGGAGAAAAGAATTCTTGAGAATAGAAAAGGGGAGGGAAATTTTTGGATGTGGGAAATGACCTCAACAGATCTTAAGGCCGTGGATCCTTTGTATATATGTTTTGTTTTATAGGTTGGTGAGCCAGGGTGTTATGGGCCACAAGGCTTATGTGATTATTAGTCGGAGAGCCTAGATGATAAAGGCCAGTCAACCTATTTTTGTATATGTAAACACTCATATCATAAATTAAAAACACATCATTGTGTGTAGACCAACCACAAAAAAGAGTATGGGGGACTAAACTCTACTAGGAAGGTAAAGAGGGGTGGGCTAAGAGCCTAGAAAGGGGGCTAAGCTAGAGGGCTTAGTTCCAAAGGAATGTTATAATATTATTCCTAAAGACTAAGGTATGGACATAACCTATGTTATCCAAAGTTCCTATGGGAAGGGAACAAATTACAAGTGGAGCCCATGAAGCTTCATGAAGACAAGTGTCGATGAGGGGACATGCAGATATATTGGGAAACTTAGTGTATTTCAAGAGGAATCTCATCATTATGGAAAAGGGGGGGACTCTTACACTCCATCATTCTGTGATATTCAAGGAGGGATATTCTCATCATTTTGGAGTGGAGGGTAACCTTTGTTTCTTACCAGGGTATTCCATTCACCATTCACGGTTCTCCTTTCACGATTCAGGAATTCCACCATTCCATCAATCCCGGCATCTCCATCTTGCAGGCACTCCTTCATATATACCCCGTACCCTTCCTGTTACGAGAAATGCACTTATACCTTACCTGAAGGATTCTTCTGTCATCACATGTACTTGTGTCTGGTTGACTTAAGCATTGGACTAAAGAAGCAAGTTGTTAGGCCCATGGGATTGAAGAGGTGGGTCAACAGGCTCGTGGGATTGAAGAGGCGGGTTGTCAAGCCCGTGAGAAACTCTCTCCAGGTGAGAGAATTGCTAGGAATTGATTTCCTGAGGGAGCCCAAATGCATCTACAGTGCTCTAAGACTTCATGTTCAACCTGTTGTTGAAGCCCTGGAAGGGAAGTGGGGCAGTTGAAGGACTTTTGAGCAGAGAACGGTGTTATCACTGAAATTTCATCTGCAACATTGCATGCAAATGGTTACAGAAATACAACATCTCCAAACACCTATTAGTTCACCTGCAACACCAAAAATGAATTTTCAAGAGGCAAAAACTATACAACTGGTCAAAAAATTGGCATGCGCTGAAACACTAAAAGAAGCGTGCACACAGTGCGTGGGCCAAAGAAGCCTGTAGAGCACACAAGGTGCCATATGCATGACTGTGTATGAGAAAATATGCGAACTCCTGTGAGCTACGCATTTATGGGTCTTGTCGACCCCTCACCCACTTCTAGACCAGCTCCCAACTTGATTTGACCCTCAAATCCAAGATGAATCTGAATGGGGGGTTGGTCAAAGACCTAAGGGTGCCCTAAAGGGCCCCTTGTACACACTAAGAACCAGTTGGATATTTCCTCAAATACATGCTATAAATGGAGGCCATGGGTGCACTAAGAATTTAAGAATCTCATAGTATTTTTATGTTGCCTCAATCCTCCTTCAAGAAACCTTTTTTCTTCTTGGACCATTCTAGCAACATTCCAATAAGCTATTCTCCTCACCTCTTGAGGGAATATCCTTAGATTTCTTCACCATTTGATTTATAGTTTATCATTGTAAGAAGAGCTCTCAAATAGGGGACTCAATAGCCCTCCCAAGGAGGAATATGGGATCCATAAGTCCTCCTTTCTCTACGGTGTTTTGCCAACTAATATAGTTATCCATTGGTGCCATAATCTCAGTCATTTGGTTGATTGATTTTGGTTCAAAGTTTCTTATCAATTGTAGTTTTATTTTCTTAGTTGTTTTTAGTTTATTTGCTTATTTATTTCATGTGCTTGGATTATCTAACTCATGCACTAACCTCTGTCTTGTCTAGCAGGCCCAACTAGACTTGTAAGTGCCCTTATTTTGCTCACCGAAGTGACGAAACGGACACAACAGATTGGTGAACATAGTGGGGATAAGGTATCAATTTTCTCCCTATTTGGGCTTGTTGAGCACTTCTTTTTGACCCATTTGCCTTGCAGGAACCATAATCAGCCTAGCCTTACTTGTCAAGATCAAAGTTTGGGAGGAGGATAATTCCACTTAAATCCCCCCCCCCGCGGACACGTATCAGAACATGCACGTGTTCCGGCCCATAGACGTGCATTCCGAGCATTGTCCGCCAACAACAATTCATTTCTATGCACATTTTTTGCACTGTGCGTCAAAAGGTCTTCAGTTCTCTATGCATTGTGTGCCCACTGCACCTTTGTCTGAACTGCAACACGCGCATCTGTCCAGAATTCCAAAATTATAAGAGTTTTTGTGATGATTTGAAGGACCCTAGCCTTCAAAATCTTTTTTTTTTTGCAAATTGTAAATGCACTACACTTAGATTCTTTTCCCATATGAAAGGTTAGTCAAAACATAGGCACTTAGGGGTTTAAAAAGAACCACATTTCTCCTCTTTTGCTTTAGTTTCCACATGGATGCCTTGTTTTGATTGTAAAAGTTAAGTTAAGAGTTTTTCCTATCACATATAAAAACACATGCATTGGGACCAGAAATCAAACTTTAATCATTGAGTATGCTCTTCTCTCACACCATAGAACGCTCTTGAGAATCAGAAAGGTGATTAAGGGGACATTTCATCTCCCTTAACAAAATCTTTAGGAGAGGACAAAGCCCCCCTAGGGATCCTCTTAGTTTCTTTTCAAACATCTTACATTTGTAAGGGCCCATACATGCCCACATGTTGCAAAATTAGGATAGTTTTTTAAATTACTTTCTTAGTTTACATCACTAGGAGAGTTTAAAGATCAAAGTAACGGGCCCATACATGCCCCCATGCTTACAATCTAGGATATTTTTTTGAAGCTTTCTTAGTATAAATCACATTAGGGAGTTTAAAGGATTAGTAAGGAACCATATGTCCACATTCTAGTTCTTTAGGTCTTTTAAAATTCCGCAAGGTTGTACCAATGGCATCTAGAAAGATAGGTAATCAAGATTTTTAAGGACCACATGAAGTCCACATGTTGCAAATTGACACCTAACTTATTAAAAATTTGGCACATTTTATCACTTTCTCACACACAAAGTCACTCCTCACTCACATAATTTCATCTCAAATTGTGGAGGTTGAAGTAGGTTTCCTCCAAAGGGATTCTGAAATGTCCCACTATTTCTTGAAGAAATTATCCACACCCACTTAATTCAAATGAGATTGGTTCACACCCCCAATCTCTCAACCCACCACATATAAAAAAATTCTAAAAACTCACTAAGTTTTCCTCCACGGGAGGTGCCAAAAGAATTTTTTTAGTCTAGGTAGGATCTCGAGGGTAGGCATCCAAATAACCCCCCGTTATCTGGTTCTCACATCTTCAAACATTAGAATTTGACAATTAGGGAACCTCCAAGTCAAGTGTTCCTAACACCATAAGACAGGGAGATACCCATGAAGGGTTGAAGACCGAGGTCTGGTTGTTTTGTGCACCTGTTGGCCCTTGACCAAGTTTTGGATATCCTTGGTCATGTTTGACCTATTTTGGGACTTCGATAGGCTGTCGAAGGTGGAGCGCAAGTCGAAGTGGAGATCACAGGATCTCAACCCCTTTTTAGGGCATTTTTGGGTTTTGCGCTTATGTAACAGGTATGGGATGTCGGCCCATGGGTTTACCCATGTTTAGACCCTTTTGTAATGTATAAATAGAAAGCTAGGTGATGTAAGTAAGTAGTGCATGTGTGTGATGCTAAGTTCTAAGAGCAAGTGATATTTGTACATGCTTTGTGCATATTGTGTGAGACTTGCAAGGCTAAGTGCAAGTGACTATAAGAGATTGTGTAAAGGCTTTGTGTTGTAACCTAGCTCGAGGAAGGAGGATCTAGCGAGGTGCAAGTAGATCTCCTATCCTATGCAAATTAGGACCTTATGGATCTGTGCATGTAGATGATTGACAGAAGATAATAAAGAAGACGAAGAGTTGGTGGACGTAGCCCGAGGCTGGGGGTGAACCACGTATATCCTGTGTTATGGTTGCTTTGTGAATTATGGTTGTTTTATGGTTCATATGATTAATGCTTAGTGAAATGGCGTATGCTTAGATGAATATAATAGCTTAGTTCCTAATGATGTGAATGTGATGCTAGATCTAATCTATGTTGATGTGCTTAGTGCTTGAATGTGTTGAATCTTGTTGAATACTGCGCTACGTTGTAATTAGGGTTTATCTACATTGTAGGAAAAGGTTAAGTACTAATGAATGACAACTGCTAAGTGCCTTGTTAGAGTATTGTAATCACATATATGTGTCCCAGCTAAGGTTGCAGACACTGGAGTCCTGCAACCAACCATGCCTCTACCTTGGGTGAGACTTCATCTACTTCGTAGGTGTTGTCGAAAGGGCCGGTAGTTAGGGTTTTGTTGGTGTGTTGGTGAAGCGTTGAACCCTAGGTCTGCCCCTATGCCAACAGCATCCCCCCTTGAGTCACCCAACTCTTGGAAGGGATCCAACCCGTGACCCATTTCTAAGGCCGAAAATCTAAATGTCGCACTTTGACCGAGGTACCTAGTGGCCAAATTTAGGACATCCACCCAAGTGGCAATTGTGGTTTGCAATTGCACCTTGATCAGATTTTTGTGTGGCTATTGGGAAATATCACCTGATCTTTTGGGATATGCACCCTCTACCCCTCATTATAACTGATTATTTCATCCTTCACCAGTTCTTCTTTTAGTGGCTTCAAACCCCATTGTTGAGTGCTATTGGAAGGTCCAGTGCTATTTGAGAGGAGGCATGTTACGTCTTTTTAGGACACGAGCATTTGTTTTCTTTGTTCTCCCATGCAGAAAAAATCCACCTACCCACATGTATGCTTATTTTACAGTTGATTTATGCATGACACTCATTTGATTACATGCGATTGTGAGATATATTGTGAAGGTCCAAAATTATACAACTCTCTTGTTCATTTATTACTCTCATCACCATTTGCACACATTCACTTTGCTAGTCGGACATCATAGGGGACCCACAGAATCCTCGTTGTTCTAGATGCTTGCAAAATCTCCCTCCTATCTTAGGAGGAGTTCCTAGTCTTGCCAACTCACCGGCTCAACCATCTCACATGCCTGTGAGTGCCACTATTTTGGGATCCGCTTTATTGGGTTCCACCTTACTTGGGTCCACTTCCCAAGGCCATCCATCCACTAGCTCTCCTTCACCATGAGGCAAAGGTCAAACTTCTTCTCAAGGGAGAAGTACGGCCCCACCAAACCCCCCTCAAGGGTCAGGTCCACTACCTACTCACACCATGGTCGGAACTAACCCTCCACCGCCACCCCCAATGACATATTTGGTGTCCCTCAACATTCTTGATTTGAGTAAACTCACGAATGACCCTATATTGTATGACCCCACATGGCTCAATATGCCTACCAAACTACCTTCAGACATTCCCAAATTTGAAGGTAAATCGAGGAAAGATCCCGCCAACCATGTCATGACCTTCCACTTATGGTGCTCTTCAAACAGTATCCTGGACGACTATGTCCGCTTAAGGTTATTTCAGCGCACACTCACTAGTCCATCAGCCAAATGGTATGTGGATGAAAAATCAGGGTCCCATGTGACTTTTGAATCCTTGGCCAAATAATTCTTGGCCTTCTTCCAACTACTAGTTCATCATGATACTGGTCTAGAACTACTCTCAGAGTGCAAACAAACCTTGGCTACACATATCATTGACCACATTCATGAATGACATCGTCAACGTAGCTTATGCAAAGTAGAAACCACCAAAGAACAACGTCTCGATTGGTTTCTCAAATCACTTGTCTCTATCCTTGCCAAATATGTGGCATCCACCTTTCCCCAAACGTTAGAGGAAGCCATCAGCAAGGCTCAACAATACAACCTCATTTATGCTCAGTCGGGTTACTTATACACATTAATACCTAATGCATCGAGACCCATACCATTCGGCCAGGACAAACCTGGGATGTCTCATGCAATGGATGGACTGATTGGTACCACAACACACCACAACCCATACATCCAACCACCACCCATGTATGGTACACCCCAATATTGGTTGATATATGGAGGACCACCTTATTACCCTCCTCCCCCTTATCAAAATCCATACCCTGTTGCCCTTCCTCCACCCATGAGTGGACCCTTTCCGGCACCGATGATGCACCCAGCCTCTCAACCAAGTTCAGGTACCCCCTCTACCTCAGCTTATAACCTGGGAACTAGTGAAAGTGTTGCACCTTCCTATGCACCCTACAGATCATTGCCACAAAATAATCTGTATTTTCCATTTCCTGGTCCTCCACAAGGACAACCACATGCTGGAGTTAACTTTGTTTAGCCCTTTCCCATTCAGCAATTTCAAAATTTTGAATAACTCAATACTACAAATCTGACCCATCAGTCGAATAATGCCAAAAATAAAGGAAAAAAATGAAAAATTAATAACCCAGGACGAGGGGGGAATAATCCCCAACAAAACCAACCTGTTGGGGGAAACCAGAACCACGGTAACCAAAACCCCCAAGGGGACAATAACAACAAACGCCAAGGGAGGAACAACAACAACAACCTCCGGATGAACTTCCCTTACACTCTTTGTGGTGAGCATGGCCATTACACTCACCATTACCCCCAAATCGTCGACTTCAAATGGATGAAAGACTCCATGAACGCACCACGTCCTCCAACACCGCTTGCCCCTCAACAGGCCCCACAAAAGTATTTGCAACAACCACCCCCAGCCATGTTGAAAAACCCTATTCCACACCAAGGTGTGATGAATACCCAACAAGAGATACATCATGCCCCACCACAAATGGGATAGTATCAAAACCCTGGAAATCCAACGGATTGCAATATCCTCCTCACAAGAAGAAATTTTTCTACAAATGCGCAGTCGTCAATACAGCGCACCCCCTGAATCTACTCCCACCACTTTGGAAGAAGCTCCAGCTACAGCCATACAACCCATGATAATTCCACATCGTAACACTGAACCCGCCATCTATATCCCTCGCATCCCTTTACGATGGAATGTCAACAACCCTCAGGCTAAGGAGGCACATAATTACAGTCTGGTTGATGACTTGGCATAGTCCCCCACAGCCATGTCCATATTGGAGGTCATCCAAACCTGTCCAACTCTAAGGAAATCCTTGATTTCCACCTTGGGGGCAGTCGACCCAGCTGATGCTAGACTCATCACATTTGATCTAGATTGTGGGGAACCTCGTCTCCCCACTTTGGTAGCTTTCCAGATACCAGTCAAGATTTGGAACATCACGGTTCATCAGTGTATCATTGATGAAGGTGCATCCATATGCATCATGTCCAAGATTGTATGGAAAAAACTTGACTCCCCAGAGCTAGTACCATCCACCATAACTTTGAGAGCTTATGATGGTCGACCATCTTCCCCTAAAGGGATCTTTCAAAATGTCCCTGTTGAACTCAAGGGAAAAACCATACTCATCGACATTGAGGTTATCAATGCCCCGCTCGATTATAACATCTTGTTTGGACATAGCTACATGTACGCTATGAAGGAAGTGGCCTCTTCTGTGTTTTGAACGATGATGTTCCCCCACAACGGGAAAATCATCACCATCGACCAAGTTTCACATTACAAACCTAACCACTCCTCCAACATCGATAACATCCTACCTCTTGTCTGCACTAGTTCCGACGCATACCCACTCATGGATATGGGCCCTGGAATTTTCAAAGACCCATCTTTTCTTGGGGCATACCATGCAACACCAGCGCTCATACACCCCTCAGCACAAGTGTGTTCCATATCTTCTAATGGAACTGAAACTGGAGATACCATTCCTCCCACTGAGGCTTCTCCACCCCTTGACGTCCCACCAGTTGAAGAAATTCTACCTCAGGAATTACCTGAGAACCCTACGACACCACTTATCCCTAATTTCACCCTTCCCCAAGGGAAAATCCCAGTTTGGGAAACAATCCCCTAATCCATTACTCAGATCCCATTCTTCTACACCCCACCAGGAGTACAAGATTTTCAGGTAGTCACAACGCTTACCCTTCCCAACATGGTGCTCTCCATTCCAGTATGGTATCTACACCCACCCGCGATGGTTCCCCAACCATCCTTCCCTCCCTAATCAGAGGGAATCCCAATGCATATTCTAGTACTAACTCCAACTACACCACCATCACCCCCACTAGTTGGCACAACCACTACTATTGGGGGCAGATGGAAGACGAAAGAGCCCACCGCTCCCCTTCCCCCCCCGAGTTCAATCTCCTTGCGCACTTCTTTGGTTCATTTCCCTAAAGAAATCTTAACCTCAACCATAGTTTACAATCCACAGTGTCTGGACATTTGGTTTATGTAAAGCGCGCCATTGCACCATAGTGGCGATACCCCATCTAAGTCTTCATCACGAGAAGACAGTCACACAGTGACAGTCACCAATGTTACCTCTCTGTATCCCCTATATTCTCGCATTTTCCACTACGAAAAAGATATCCTAGAGGAACTAACTATCCCCGATTTCCCATGGAATGCACTCCATCACAGAGCATTTTTTATCTCACAGGAAGCCTTTGACCCTCATATCCAAACGTCCATATGTGCAATAGAAACCAAGGATTTTATTCCATCAGGACATATAGATTGGTTCAACAACCCTATCCATGCCCCCAATGCTTTTGAAGAAAGAAACATGGCCAACATTTCCCCCACTGTCAAAATCGATATTTCCATCAAACCGAGAATTGTAGAGGAAATCACCATTGGCACTGCATGCTCCCCTGAGGAACTCACATCTTACAAAGCTCTCTTTCAGGAATACCAGAATATTTTTCCCTGGTCATATACAGAGATGCTCGGCCTCAATCCCTTTATCGTCGAACATCGCATCGACACATGGCCAGATGTCGCCCCATTACGTCAAAAGCAATGCCCACTGCATCCCTCCAAAGTCACGGCTATCAAAGCCGAAATTGACAATTTACGCGTTGCAAGGTTCATATACCCCATCGCATACACGTCATGGGTCTCCAACCCCGTCCTCATTAACAAAAAATAGGGCATTATTCATGTCTGCACTGACTTTCACGATCTCAATCATGCTTTTCCCAAAGAAAACTTCCCAACCCCTTTCATCGACCAAATTATTGATGACTGTGCCCACCATGAGGCCCTGCCCTTCATGGATGGGTTCTCTGGCTACAATCAAATCCAAATCCATCAGACAAATCAATATAAAACTGCATTTACCACCCCATGGGGTACTTTTTCTTATCATGTCATGCCTTTTGGACTCAATAATGTTGGTGCTACGTTCCAACGAGTCGTGACTTATGTTTTCCATGATCTTGCTTGCATCATCCTCACTTACTTGGATGACCTCACTACTTGATCCAAGAAACGAACACAACATCTAGATGACTTACGAGTCATTTTTCAACGATGTCACCAGTACAATATCCGCTTGAACCCCCTCAAGTGCATTATTTGCGTCACCATCGGATGCCTCCTTGGGTTCATAGTCTCCCAACATGGCATCACAATGGACCCCTTCAAGGTCCAAGCTATCACAGAAATTCCACCACCGAGGAATTTGTGGCAACTGCAAAGCCTACAAGGCAAAGCCAACTTTTTACGACGCTTTGTCCTCGATTACGCCACCCACGGGCATGGTTTCCTTCGCTTATTGCGTCATGGTATCCCATTCTGATGGGATGAACATGCCCAAGCCGCTTTTGACGATTTAAAAGTGGCATTCTCTAATGCACCTTTGATTAGTCCTCTCGACTATGTTCACGATTACATCCTCTACTTGTCAACCTCATCTGTCTCAGTAGCGGGAGTTCTCGTCCAACTAGAAGATGATGGCCATGAGCATGTTATTTACTACATCAGTAAAAATCTTTCAAGACCACCCCTGAAATATAATCATGAGGAGAAACTCACCCTCGCAGTCGTCCTCGCAGTCCAGAAACTGCGTCATTATATCCTACTTCGCACTACCAAAGTCGTCGCAGATTCCAACCCCATGAAGTACTTACTTAGTCGATGGCATATTAATGGCAAATTTGTCTGATGGATCGTCATCCTTCAGGAATATGACCTGGAGTTTTCAACTCCCAAAAGCAAGAAATCCCTCGTCCTCATTGAACTCATCACGGCGTTTCCCTCAAACGCTGAAAGTTCACCCATCAACATGAATTTTGCCGATGAACACCTCTTCTACATCCCCTCGGATGACCCCTGGTATGGCAACCTTCTCATCTACCTTTGGGCACAGAATTTTGGGTCTCATCTCTCTCGAGATGATTTTCGGTGCCTTCGCCATCAGGCCCCCCAGTACCTCCTCATCGGTGACGTTTTGTATCAACGTGGGATCAACACCATACTCCGCCAATGTTTGACCATCAATGAAGCAGACAGAGTCTTGAACGTTTCCATAGCGGCACTTGCGGTGACCACCTCTCAAGTATGTCCATCGCCCAAAAAATCATTCGAGAAGGATACTTTTGGCCCAAATTATTTCATGATTTCATCCATGTTATCAAGTGATGCGACAAATGTCAGCTTTATGCAAACAAAGCACAAGCGCCACCCACTTTTCTACATCCAGTCATCACTGTCGGCCCCTTCTGCAAATGGGACATATACTTCATGACTTGCAACCCTCCATATAGTAATGGACACAAGTACATCATTGTGGCAGTAGATTACTTAACCAAATGGGCTGAAGCCATGCCTACCTTCAACAATACCGCTGACATAGTAGTGTGTTTTTTCTTCAACCATGTCATTACCCATTTCAGAGTTCCTCTATAGTTAGTATCTGATCGTGATAAACACTTTAAGAATGAGATCTTCATCGAACTCTCCTAAAGGTTAGGATTCTCCCATGAGTTTGCCTCGCCATACTACCCTCAGTCCAACGGACAGGTCGAGGTTGTTAACAAAGTCCTCAAGACCATGTTGCAATGCACGGTTAACAAACATAAGACCAACTAGCATCACATGTTGTTTTCATCATTATGGGATTATCACACATCAGTAAAAAATGCCACTGGTTTTACACTATTTCATCTTGTCCATGGGATCGAAGCCGCCCTCTCCATAGAGTGCAAAATTCCCACACTGCGCACTAGCATCGAGCTATTACTTGACACTGCTCTAATGGAGCAGCAATTTCTGAACTTAGAGTCATTGGATGAAGATCATGGGTCTTTTTTACAGAACAATGAGGTAGCTGAAAAATGGTCCAAAGCCACCTTTGACCGCCATGTCAACCTTCGCTCCTTTAATGAAGGAGATCTCGTCCTGGCCTACAATATCGCTCACAATACTCGCGGCCATGGGAAATTCGAGTCATTATGGCATGGACCCTACATCATCCAACATGCCCTCACTAAAGGCGCATACAT
>JASDQU010680952.1:66911-82966 GCA_032191745.1 Picea mariana | reverse complement strand
CTTAACACATATATATCATATATCCTCTTTAATATGATAACACATCTTTGTTAATTCTATAAGTTGTCATCTCTAACTCGTAATACATGAACTTATAAACCATAAACCTTATAACCATTGTAACCCTTAAATTTTTCTAAACCTAACATTGATCTCTTCCAAGCCATAACGAATAGCTCTTATAACCTTTAATCCTTATAACTCATAACTCCTAACACTTAAAACCCTAACCCCTCTAACCCTTACCAATATTAACCTATTCGTAAAACACTAAATCCATATAATCCATATTCGTAAAACACTAGCCCCTTACTACCATGGCATCTAACCCCTCACCCATATAACCCATTACACACGTATCACCTAATTATTAACAAGTATAACCCCTATAAGTCCAAACATGTATACTCTTTAAGTCCTTTAACTAATATCACCCCTATCCTCCCTAACCATAACTCATGTAAGCACTTAACCATTAATCTCTACTCTTTATAATATTTATAAACCATAACACCTCATCTAGTTTATAATTCATTTAACTTTTAATAGTTATAACCCATTATTTCCAAATACCTATAACGTCTTCATCACTTAAATACTAAAACCCTAGCATATATAGCCCCTAAGAATTATCCCCTATAACCCCTAAATATTTGTATGTATTACCATTAACCCTTAACACATATATCTTTTATCCATAATTAGCGCCTATAACCTCTTCCTCTAAACCCTTATAAGGAGTGAAAATAAACCATAAAATAGTTCAATAGCACCAAATTACTAAATCACGCAGAAATTTTTTAAGTACTAACCTTCAAAATCTCAGTTATGTAGAGTCTGATCAATTCAATGTTTCTCTTCTTGAAAGAGAATTGAAATCAAGATTTCATAAAAAACCAGAACACCATTGCATCAGAACACCCGAATGATTTTCGCAACTGTAGAAAATGATTGTCATAACTATAGCAAATTTGTGGTAACCAAGATATATATATGATTGATTTTCTGTAAATGACCGTTTGATTCTCACACGTGCCATTGTTGGTCGCTATAGTGACTAACTGGTGGTTAGTCGCTAGAGTGACCAACTTTTTTCGTTAAAACAACCAACCTAGAATGTTCGTCGCTAGAGCGACCAACATTTGGACCCCAAAAAATAATACAAAAAAAAGTATATTTAGTACAAAAAAAGAAAAAAAAAATACGACGAAATTCTAAACCGTCGTAATTTGCGCCCAATGTAGTAGTGTTATGTGTTTGTTGGTTTTTCTATAAGTTTATTTTGTAAAGTTTACAATACAAAAAATGGACATTCAAATAGAAAAGTAGCTTTTAAAGCGATAAAGAAAACAAGGAACAAGGAACACAAGGTAGAATAAATATTGGGAGATCATTCAGTTGAAGAAGAAGCACATTTTTTAAGAAAGCTCAAGAGGGGAACCAAAAAATACAAATGTAAGTTACCTTTTAAATGTATCAATTGTGGTAGAATAGGACACTATTATAATAAATGTCCTTATGAAGAAAATAAAATCTTCCACAAGAAAAAGAGCCTCTATTCTAAGGAGGACGATATTTCTTTAGACGAAAGCAATGGAGAAGAAGACGTACGAGAAGTTATCTTCATAACTCAAGAAACTCAGAATGATGATCACAAAAATTCTGAAATAAAATAAATCAATTTTGAAGAAGAGTCTGGTGAAGGAACATGCTTTGACTCTTTTTGAGGAGGCAAATAAATCACAAAAAGTGAACAAGAAGATGATGAGAATCTTGCGAAATGGAGCATGTTGAACAAGAAAATAGCAAGCTTGTAAAAAAAATAGAGAGTTGAAAATTGAATTGTCAAATTGTGAAGAAGAAAATCACGAGATTGAAAAGATGATTAACAACTTGAAGGAGAAGTTAGAAGATTATGAGAAATTAAAAGAAGAATTGGATCACACAAGAAAAGAGTTGATGTTGACAACAAAAAAATTAAAGAATTTTGAAAAAAGTATTGAAAAGTTGGATGAAATTCTTAGCAATTAAAGGTCATCAAACGATAAGATAGGACTTGGAAACAATAACAGTTTGAAGACAACAAACATAGATAAATCAAGCAAGGAATATGAAGGAAATTCTAGAAGCTATGCAAATGCCTTAAGAAATGGAATTGGAAATCAAGAAGAGATTGAAGAACAACAAGAACATGATAGAAGATTAGAATTCAGAAGGGGTGAAACATCAGGAAGGTCATTTCCTACCATGTATGAGAACAATCAAGAAGGATTTGGAGAACAACAGGAGCATAACACCTCCAATTGGAACAAAAGAACATAATTCAAAAGGTGTGAAGCACCAAGAAGGTCACTTCCTATCAGGTATGAGAATATCTTTAATGGTCATTGTTATACTTGCAGAAACTTTGGACACAAAGAACATCACTACAAAATCAATGCAAGAAACAATTATGTGAGAAACAAAAATGATCATGGATATCCAAGGAACAATCATGTAAATAGTAGACCTGAAAATTCTTATGGATATGTCAACAAAAATTACAAACAATTTGATCCACCGATGGATCAAAATATTATATGATACAAATGAAATAATATTTGTCACAAAGCACGAGAATGCATAGATATGAAAGAATATGCTCCTATCATAAAATCAATTACAGTATGGAGAAGGAAAGAGAATACAAACCAGGAATATTGTCGAATAACATTGATCGTTGAAGAAAAAGAAGAAGAAGATGAATGGTACATAGACAGTGAGTAATCAACACACATGACTGGGGACCAAAAAACATTCATCAGCTTAAATAAAAAGGGTGGTAGTGTTGCATTTGGATATGAATCCTCTGTCAAAATACTTGGAAAAGGTGTAGTAAATCTTGGAAGTGAAAATGTAAAATCTGAAGATCAAGTTGAAAATCTCGGCTCTGGAGAAAAATTCAAGATAGGGTTTAACAGTTGCGATCTCAGTAGCGGCCAACATGGTTACCAAAGGTGGAGGGAATGGAACCCTCTCCTCTAAGAAGGTAGTGGTATAAAGAGGGAAAATCCCATGAGGCGGCGGTTTCAAAGAACCTCTGACAGACACCTCAGGATCAGTATCAGACAAGAATCAAGAGGGAAACCAAGAAAAAAATGATCGCATGGGGGAAGAAGCCAGAGAAGCCCAGAATGATGTGCAAGCAATGACGAACCCCAGTGGGGTAGATGGGAGCAACTCGTGTAAACCTAAAACAACATTGATACCCAAGGTTATACTGGAAGACCCCCAAACTCAACTCTTCTGGGATCAGATGAAGACACATGCACCGATCTACAAGTTCATGGGTCTGTGGCCCACAAAAAAATCGTTGTGCAATTGGATAAAATACCATTGGAAGCCAAGTGGAGAAGTGGAAGTGCAATTGGATAATTCTTCACAATAGTCTTTATGAACATGGAGGATAGGGATAAATTCTTTGAGGGGGGGGCATATTTCCATGCCTCAGTTGGGCTATGCATGCATCCATGGAAGGAAAAATTCTCCCCGGAGAAGGAAACCTTTAAAAATGTCCCGGTCTGGCTAAGGCTTTACTCCTTACCGCTAGACTACTAGTTGTCATCCACCTTCAAAGCCATAGGGAACAAGCTCAGAAAAAATGTCAAGACATCGGAAGCCACTGTAAAAGGAAAATATACATCCTACGCAAGGATCTGCATTGAGATGGAGGTTTCGAGGGCGCTCCCAGAAGCCATAATCCTGGATTTTAGGGATGAAGAATGGATACAAAGAATAGACTACGAGAAGATCCCATTTCAATGCAGAAGATGTCATGAACATGGACACCTACTAAGAGAATCCCCTCTCAATAAACAAAAAGAAGCAGAAAACACCAAGCCATAGCAGGATGAGGACGGTTTTGTGAAGCTAAATCACAAAAGCAGAGGAAACAAAAGACAAGGCAAGGCCCCAACAGGAAGCAGCCCGAAAGCCAGGATTAGAATAGAAGGAAGAGGCAGGCCCAACCAGGGGAAGAAGGGGGAAAGGAAAAGATGAAAGCTAAGGAAGTAAGTGAACAAGCAACTCATGAGAACACAGAAATTCCAAGAAACAAGGCAGAATAGGGAGGTTTCACAAGTCCTATGGAAGGAGGAAACCAAGATGCCAACGCCCCAATGCAGGAAGCAGATGGAGATTCGGAGATGACACCAAGCAAGGTAGGAACATAAGACCCAGATCTCAGAGACATTGTGGAAAGGGAAGGAATAGATCTACCGAACATACTGGAGCAATGGAAAAGGCAGGGAATAGACAATGTGCTAGCGGAGCAACTCGATCGCATTCAATATCTCTTCCTCCTAAGGGAGGAATCAAAATCTAGAGGGATCAAGTGCATGCATGGATATATAGGACACCTAGGAATCAAAATAGGTGATGGATATCCTCAACACTCACCCAAGTAGGCACGGAGGAAGAAAGGAAGAAAATCAAACAGTGTATCCCTACAAGAACTAGGATCCCTGCTGATAAACTCAGATAAGATTAAAAATATCTTCCCCAAATCCCCCCCACATGTTTAAATGAAGATTATAACATGGAATATAAGAGGCCTAAACAACCCAAAAAAGCAACAAATCCTTAAAAATATATGAGTAAGGAACAACATGACCTATGTTTCATTCAAGATATAAAATGCACTTTAGACGGAATGGAAACAATCAGTAAAAAACATTGGAGTAAGTACAAGATGTTGGCTGTCGAAATCCAACAAATGGTGGGAGGTATCCTCACCTTGTGGAACCCACAATCAGTGAACCTACTTGCAGCAAAAGCCACGAGAAACATAATTTTGTTCAACATGCAAATTATAGGGAACACGACGGAAATTCTATGCACTAATGTGCATGGCTCCTAGGTGATGGAGGAAAAAAGGAGATTTCACCTTGACCTATAGAATCTAAAGGATCATACCAGCAACCTCCATTGGATCCTAGCAGGGGATTTCAACATCATCACCACACTCGCTGAGAATAAAGGGGGTACTAGGAAACTAGACAGAGATGTGGAATAATTCTCAACTTTCATTGACACAATGGAGCTTGTGGACATTAGGACCAGTAATGGTCAGTTCACCTGGAACAATAAACGACTAGATCACCACCAAGTAGCCACAAGGCTAGACAGATTCTTGGTGTCATAATCAATCATTTTGCAGGGACTAACTATGGACTGCAGCATCCTCCCTTGGGGGGGATCAGAGCACTGGCCAGTTCAACTGGAAGTTAATTTTCAAACCACACCGAAGAACAAACCATTTAGAGTTGAGAAATTATGGATAGACCATCCCACCTTCAAGGAGAATAACAACCAATGGTGGCGGAGGAACTACTGCACCAAGGGACAAGGATGTTCAAACTTTATAAAAAACTCAAGGAATGGAACATGGAAGTATTTAGAAACATAGACCAAAGGAAAAAGAGTATTGAGGACAGAATGAGGAAGCTATAGGAACTGTGCATCGAAGAGGGATACACAGAGGATCGAAAAAAAAAATGAGATCCAAATGACCCAGGAATGGGAAGCAAGATGCCATCAAGAAGAAACTCGGTGGCGCCAAAAGTCCAGAATAAGGTGGCTAAAGGAAGGGGAGAGGAACACCAAGTTTTTTCATATAACAACTATTACAAGAAGATCCCATAACAAAATATTGAATATTAGGGATCAAGACGGGATCGAAAGAGAATCCCACCAAGAAATTGAGAATACATTGGTCAACCACTTCCAGGGGATAGCCTAGGAACCCAACCAAGACATATCTGAGGCCATACAAAGAATAATTCAACACATCCCCAAGCTGGTCATAGACGATCAAAATGTTGGCCTGTGCAAACCCATCGCAAAGGAAGAAATTGACCAAGTGGTCCAAGAGATGCCCAACGGAAAGGCCCAAGGCTCGAATGGCTTCACAGTGGAATTATTCAAATTCTGTTGGGAAGTGGTTAAGCATGATATTTGCGGGGTGGTGGAGGACTCCAGGTGATCGACATCCATCCTGAAATCTTTAAATTCCACAATGATCACTCTAATCCTGAAATAAAACAAAGCTGGGACCCCAAACCGCTACAAGCCTATAGCTTTATGCAATGTAGTCTATGAGATCATCTCCAAAGTCATAGCCAATAGACTGAAGCCACTCCTTCCCACACTGATCTCACAGGAACAGGCGGGTTTTGTGGAAGGAAGACAAATCCTAGAAAATATCATCCACGCCCATGAGATTATTCAAACGTTGAAAATCCAAAGGAGAGGGGGGATGATAATCCACATTGATCTGGCGAAGGCTTATGACAAAATAAGTTGGCACTACATGGCTAAGACATTGGAAGATTTTGGGTTCGATCAACACTAGATCAACTGGATAGTCGCTCTAATCTCAACAACAAGATACTTGCTACTAATCGATGGAGCCCCAGCCAAACCCTTTTGTCCATCTAGAGGCATAAGACAAAGGGATCTATTGCCCCCCTTCCTATTTATTATAATGAATGAAGGGCTAAGTAGAAGCATAAAAAGCACAACTGCAGCTGGTGAAATAAAAGCCATCAAACCTTTTGAAAACTGTCCAACCTCCACACACCAACACTTCGTTGATGATACCCTACTCCATGGCACACCCACAGTAAAGGAAGCAAAGGCTTTTAAAAGAATCTTAGAATCTTCGGAGAAGCCTTGGGGGAGGAAATCAACCACTCCAAATCCATGATATATTTCTTCAACACCAATCCAGCAATTCAACGAAACTTGGCCAACATTCTGGGGTTTGAATGTAAAATGCTCCCAATGAAATACTTGGGAATCCCCCTGACAGAAAGAGCCTGCAAAAATGCTACGTGGAAAGAAGTTATCAACAAACTACAGGAGAGGGTAAAAAATTGGACATACAGAGCCCTAAACCTGGCCGACAGGCTTATCCTCACCAAAACAGTTCTACAAGCAATTATGGTGTATATGATGTCAGTGTTCTCAGCCCCCAAAGGAATCCTACAAAAGATAAGAGCCATCCAACGAGACTTCCTATGGTGAGGCATAGAAAATAAAAAGAAATGGGCCCTGGTGGCCTTGGATAAGGTATGCATACCAAAATGCAAAGGCAACATGGGGTTACAAGACCCACAGGTAACCAACGAAGCCTATGGGGAAAAGATCTGGTGGAGATGGGTAAAAGACAAATCGGTGTCATGGGAAAACCTATTGAAGGCCAAGTATTCCCCGAACATCAGTGACCACTAGTGAATTCGGTTCATGGGAACAAGGGAGGGATCAGCCATCTGGAATCTCACCTGGTGTAATAAGAATTGGATCCAGAAACACAGCTTTTGGGAATTCAGGAATGGTAGAACAACAAGGTTTTGGGAGGACGCTTGGACCCAGAATGGAAAATTTGAACAGGGAGGAGCTTCAAGAGAAAATGATTGGGCAAGGTAAAACAAAAATCCATCATTATTGGAAGCAAATGGATAGAAGTGCCAGATGGAGGATCTGGGACAAACTTAATCCACAAAATAGAGTTTGGATCGAAACAATAACAAAAGAGGTGGAGGAGGAATTGGGGAAAACGAAAATTGGGGTCTCAGAAGAAGAGGACCAATTGAGGTGGGGAAGGAAAAATGGGGGTGAATTCAACTTAAAAGAAGCACGGTATTACATCGTGGGCCAGGACCAAGAAAACTCAGAGAAACAGTGGGAAAAGATTTGGAAAATCCCGCAATGGCCAAAAATCAAAATGTTCAAATGGCTAGTTCTACATAACTGAATTCTAACTTGGGAGAATCTCATGAAAAGGGGTTTCATAGGTCCCTCTTGCTACCATCTCTGTCAAGTCAAGGAGGAAACAACTAACCACCTCCTTGATGAATGCAGTTACACAACAGAGATTTGGGATTGGGCGGTAGGCATCTTCCGCCAATCCAATAGGATTCGGGGGAACATCAGCGCAACCATCAAAAACTGGAATGAGGGTTACAGAGAAAATGAAATGGTGAACCTTTGTTGGAATCTAACATCGGGAATAATCATCAGGACAGTCTAGAAAGAACAGTAATGGCGCATCTTTAGGAATGAAGACATATCGGCAGAAAGGATAAAGGAAAAAATGGTCTCTCAAATAATAGAAATGGTGCAGAGCCGTAACTGCAATATGGAGAAAGTGCAACTCACAAACCAAGAATCATGTATCTTGGATTTTTTCCATCTAAAAGAATGGCACAACAACATACATGTAGGGTGCAACCCGCAACTTTAGATAGGAACCCGCAACTGGACTCCCCCTCTGTCAGGGTTCCTCAAACTAAATTTTGACAGGGCGACAAAAGGAAATCCAGGAGTGGCAAGGGCAGGTGGAGTGATTAGAGACAATGGTGGCAACATCATCTGACTGTACACTGGGAGCATGGGAAACTCAACCAACAACGCGGCGGAATTTGGAGCCTTAGAACTTGGCCTTGAAATCCTAAGTCATGAAAGGATGACAAACACCATCATGGAAGGTGACTCCACCCTGGTTATCAACACAAGGAAAAGACTCCAAAATGGCATCAAAGTGGGGAAGGTCTAGTGCCACTAGCTCCTTGCACACTCCCTACAGAAAATCCAGGAGCATCTTAGAACTTTGAATATAGTGGAGTTGCGCTAGGTGCGCAAGTCAGCGAATGCTCTAGCAGATAGGTTCACCAATGATGGGGTCGACAAGGAAGGCCCGGAACTAGACGATACTTGGATCAACATTTCGAGTGGGAAACTCAGAACAGACTGCAACCACCTTGCAGAAAAATATCATGAAGGTAGTTTAAGCATGGAAGATCACATCGAGGAGGACATCGCAAGGCCTCTCGGAAGGTACGTGGGCCCCAAGAAGATTAGGAGTGCCTAACACTCTACCACCAATTATTATGCAAGATCGCAATAAGCAACAGAAGGACAACCAGAAGCAAGGCCGTCATGCCAGCAAGAGGTGTGGGGAAGGCACGAGTGAAAGGCTAGGTAGCAAGTCGCATGCAACGAATGATGTAAGGCATGGGGGGTTGATGATAACCAGGATCGACCCACCAGTCCAAGTATAGGTACAGAGACTAGCACAGTTGTATCACAAGCGAGCAAGGGTAGTGATAGCACATGGATAAAGGATGACCCATCATGATCATACGATCCTTAATAGGAGAACTGACGGAAGCGCTCATCACTGCGAGCAAACCAATACTGAAAGGATGGGCTTGCAGAGGGGAAAGGTTAATAAGAAGAGGGACAATAGAAATAGACACAATCAGAAGGAGCACAACAACAGGGATTATCATAGAGTCAAGGGCAGGGAAAGGGATAATACCTGTGAAGTGAGGTACATGCCGAGTAACCAGAACAGGAGCTGCATAAGGCAAAGCAGGATGGCGTGACTAAAGAAAATGCACAGGAAAAGGAACCCCCCTGGGAAGGAAGTCCTGAATAGTTTGCGGCAGGGAACAAGAATGAAATAGGCAACGAAAGATGCGTAGGGAACCTTTCAAACTATGGTTGCGCCGAAGGGGAAGGCAACCATCACCCGATGGGAAAAGGAATTAAAGAATAAGCGCAAAGGTAAAGTGCGGGATGCATTGGTACAAGAATCAGACTGGGTAATTGATCCGGGGGCCACGCAACCCAGGGAAACCCTCTACCACAAAATGGTGGATATGGCTTGGCTAACTAGGATGATGATCAGGAAAGTGTTTTAAGAAAGGGAAGAAGCTAGGCAAGAGGATAGCAGGGAAAACAAGACAATGTTGGACGAGATCCCGCGTCACATCAACAGTCTGGAAACTATTACCAAACTGTTAGTAGAGGTAGAGAAGGACCAAAAATGTAAGTTGGAGCAGTTGGCAGCCCAGTTCCACCTCTACATACACTATGTACATCACATGGATATCACGCCTATTGATGGACACAGTACGCCAGCTCAAATTAAGAAGACTCGCACGACCTCCCAAAAGGAAGATAACAAGAGCCAGGTGGATGGAGGGAAGGAGCACCCCCAGGTGTAGAGACAATTCATAGTTCTAGATTAATGATTTGGTAGTCTATAGGCAGTAAGGCCAAGCTTTGTCAGGTTAGCTCAGATATCCTTCATGCTCTGGTTTAGGGGGATGTTTTAATTTCTTCTGTTATGTATGTGTTTTTTTCTCAAACTTAACATGGAAGGTCTGGTATGGTTTCCCTTGGTGGCAGACCAGGACCAACCCTCGTTACTATCAACTTGCGCAACTAGGGACCCCCTGGTCTAGTTTCCTTCTAGCAAGACCAGGATCCCAATTTCCCCACTTTTTGTATCATAATCTTTTCAGTAATATAGATTCCTACACTCACTTACAAAAAAAAAAAATGTAAAAACCGAAAATGTCCTACTAGTTGAAGATCTGAAGCATAATCTCCTCAGTTTCAGTAAAATATGTGATCAAGGATACACTCTTACATTTGATTCCTGAAAAATGTGAAATTAGAGAAGAAGACTCAGGAACATTGGTTGCAACAACAACAAGAAGACCAAATAATATATACATCCTAGACAAAGAAAATTGAAGTCACACAAAAGAGCTCTAAGGACCACAACAAAGAAATAAAGGATACGAAGATAGAAAATAAAGAAGAAGTATTATTGAGTGACATATGTTCAGGGGGAGAAACCCTAAAGAAAAGATTCACCCTTTTCCATTCATGTAAAATGGGGAGAGAAAAATCAGGAGCATGATGATAGGGGGAGATTAGAATGACAGGAAGAGCATAAGTATTTCCATCAATGACAAAGGGGGATATTGTTGGAAATTGGTTATCATTGATGTCAACCCAAGAAGAAGTTCATAAGCCCCATAGATTGATTGAAGAAAAATAGCTTGAAGGACATTACAAATTATTGTAGAACCCCATGTATTTATATCCCTCATCAGGGCATTTCCAACTATAGGTGGCATGCCATGTGGCTCCTCACAATTGAGGAGATATTCTCTCTTGAAGATGATTATGTGAATTGCAAACAAGAAGTTACAGGTCGTCTATTAAGCCCTAATATTGGCTCATTACCCCTTAATTGGGGCATATTATATTAGTAATGTTATTTTATTTATGTCGGCTTTAGGCCATTAGTTGTAATTATACCTCCTAGTCTCTTATATATACCAAGGAGACATTTTCATTTTGAATCATCTTGGACTTGAACATTTAAGTGGGGTAAAAGGAGGTTGCCCCCTTGAAGAGGCTTATTATCTGAAATTATCTCTTTTTCAAGGCATTGAGTACTTTTTCTGAGGTTTTTCTATGCTATATTGATATTTGGTTCTTAACATCGTCCCTACAGTTAAATAAATAAATTGCAAAGAATAAATTACAAGTCGTCCCTAAAGAGAGTAAAGGAATTACTTGAAACAGTATAAATACACATGGAATACCCTCTTATTTGAATCATCCAAGCATACAAGTTTTGGTAGAAAAGTTGGATAAACAAGGCCGCACTCAGAGCTACAAGAGCGAGGAAGGTTGGAGTTGCAGGTACGAGCAGATTTTCTGAAAACCCCTATTTGAGTAGGCCCTCGCTGGAGAACTTGGAAATTGTAGCTTCCTTTGAATGAAATATTTTATTATATAAGAAAAACATTTAGTGGATTTCCACTTATATATATTGTGCATTGTGTATCTCTTCTTTTGCTCTTCATTGGGTATATTATTTGATTGGAAATTAAAGTTGTGAAAAATGATAAATTATACTTGATATTGATTCACCCCCCTCTCAATATCAACAAGAAAGGAACTCTATTGTAGAAGAAAAACGTATCTAAGAGTAAAGTTATGTTTCTAGAACACAGAGGAGCTTCATCATCCATTCGCTTTCTTGATTAATATAGATCAATATTTTTCCCCCTTTCAATGCTTGTTTAATTAATGATCATGTCTTTCTTATGAAAGCTTAGTCTCTCCTTGAGTAGATTAAAATAGATCTAGTTAAAATTTTCTTTCCTTTAGCTTGGATAGATTGGAGAGAGGTGTTTCTTGTCTTTTGTGTGCAGGTGAAAGGGTGATAAAGAGTTGGAGTAGGATATTGAGAGTTGTGTCATCCAAGGACAACCTTCATAAATAAGGTGCACTTTCTATCCATTATCATGGAATAATAAGACAAATTTGATTGATCTAGGGTGTAAAATTGTTGTTTTCTATCCCTTTGTCTATCTTGGATCAAGGGAGGATCCAATGGAGCTTTGGTTAGTCCAATGATTGGAATCCTCTATAGAACATATAGACAAATTAATGCAAACCTTATATTTTTATAATGACACCTTTTGTATAACAAGCATAACAAAGCAATGAAAAGACATTATAAACAAAGATGGTAGAGAATATTGATTTGAGCATTGTTCTATTGTTGTCCAAGCACAACCAAATTGATATTATTATGTCTAAGTTGTATGTATAACAATATTGCATGTATTGTAGTGCTCTTACAATACAAGTTTTTAACATTATTAATTTTATACAAGGTAAGAGTCTAATTTGTAAAAGGGTTTTTAAAGCAATGATTTTCCTTTGAAGAAAATTCATTGTAATCCCACCTTGTATGAAGGTGATATTTTTAAAATGGGGAACATTGGGCTCTAGTGGATATCTATTAGATGCATTATTGATTTCCCCTCAAAATTTAAGAGTCTAATTTGTAAAATAGTTTTTACACCAATGGTTTTCCTTTGAATAAAATTCATTGTAATCCCACCTTGTGACCGGTTTGGAGAACAAAGACGTTTGGGTGTAAGAAGGAGAACCTTGGGTGCATGATGGTGACGTGTGGCACCAAGGGGGCACACACATTACTTTCCTTAAAACAATTAACGAAGACTTGGGTTTCATTTGGGAAAGGGAAAGGAAACTTGGGAGCATGCCCAAGGAGTGGACATGTATATCCTTAGTTACATGGGCTCACTGAAGAGGTTGGAAAACCCCATCAACACACCCACGAGGAGTCATGATGATCGACATGAGAGAATGCATAAGGAAATAGGTGTCCACCCAAGGATGGGGCTTTTCATTCCAAGAGACATGATGGTTGATGGGTCCACGGGCTTAGATGGGCGCATTGGGTTCACAAAGGGGAATGAAAATTTGTTTGAGTGTGGGTTCACGAAGGGGCATGACACACCCAAAAGACATGATGTTTAGCATAAGTGACCCTTGGAGTTTCTATAAGATAAAGGGTGCACAACCAAAGGAAGGCAAGAAGATTGGCAAGATATTTGGAGAACAAGTTTGAGGCAAGTCTAAGGAAACAAAGTGAGGCATAGTTTCTAATATGGAAGACAAGTATCCAAGGGTGGGATGCTCTGAGAGGTTTTAGTAAAGTATTGAAATGCAGGTCTATTAGAGGCATGTATAAGGAAGAACTGAAATCTATGTTAGCTTGGTGAATGTCTGTGAAAACAAAGGGACAACAAGTTTGTGGTTGTGGGCACGTATGAGGTGCACTGCAATATGTTGCAGAGACAGTTGTGATAGAGAGTATTGGTGTGACGAATCTACTTATGATTTTCTTAGTGAGATGATGTGAGTCGTGTGACTCTGTTGAACTTGTAAACCGAGTCGGTGGCGTTCATATTGTAATTGTTTCAAAATAACAAATACTTAGTCGGGTGTTAGGCACGATTTGTGACACCTGCACTATTTTTGTGCTTGTCTTCATTTGTTTCAAAATTGTTCTCTTGGTGTCTCATGTTTGTGTATGTATTCTTATAAATGACTAAGTGTTAAATTGTTAATAATTGTCTAATTATACAAGATTTTCACTAAAGTAGGAGTGTGACTCATCGGAAACCTAGAACAGAGTATGGGTATGTTCTAGGTGAAGAGTATGGGTATGTTCTAGGTGAAGATGGATAGTTCGAACAAAGTATTCTTGGTGTACCAAGAAACCTATTAAGAACCGTCATTGTGTTATATTCCCTCGGGAGGTGAATGATCATAAGATATGAATAGGTGTCTTGTGGAGTTGTGACATGTGGTATCAGAGCCAATTCATTATATATTTTGAAGAATGGTTGGTGAGATCTTCACCACTATCTCAACAATAGGTGGTATCAAAGAAAATTTGACTCTTCACCACTAATGCAATAGAAATAGTGGTGGGGGGTTGCACTTTTTAGAAATAAAGTTTGGGCGCAGGATTAGTGAGGGTTCAGTCAAGTGAGCTGACCCATCGCAAAGGCTAATTGAGCACATACTTGGTGGTTTGTGATGGAAGTGAAAGAAAGAGTTGCAGACAAAGTCGTGACTTGTGAACATACCTGGGTGCACCCCTTGAGAAATCCAAGCACAGATTTTTGAGGGTGAACCGATCACTTGGGAAAGGCAAACCAACCCAGGACTGTCATAGACCCAAACGCAGAGTTGATCACAAAATTTTGAAGTCTTGAGATGAACTCTTAGGTGCCTTGGATGAAACTATTTGAAGGTAAAGTGAAGATACTTGGAGGGCCATCCATGGCTATGTTGCATGCAGATGAAAGTGGCAACAAGAGGGATCCCAATACCAAAATAATAAAGGGCTGACTCATTATCTTGGAAAGGACCATCGAGTAGATGATGAATACAATGTGCCATCATGGTGAGAAGATTGACCAAATGGAGGTTGAGGTAGGAAATATGAAGCATGGGTTTAATGAAGTCATTCGGAAGTGCCATACAACTGCAGATGTGATTTTCAACACCTTGACCAATAACCTTGAGGACAGACTCAAGGAAATAGAGGACACACTTACCACAATAACACATAGGTTGAAGGACCAAAACAACACCATCACATTGTTGAAATGAGCTTTGGCTAATGGAAAAAGCTATGTTTTCATGTCGATGAGGATCAAGATAAAGGAACATGAGCCATATGATGGAACTTCCAATGCTAAGTTACTTGGAAAATATTGTTCGTACTTTGAGAAGTACTTGGAACAGTCAAATGGAAGTTCGAATGAAGTTAAGGTGAAAGTTATAGCGATGTTCTTGGCAGGAACCACTAAGATTTGGTGGAGGAATCAAGTGGAAGACTTGGCAGTTGGGAGAACCATTGAGAAGATTGAAAATTGAAAATATATGAAGGCAACCTTGAAGGCACAGTTTGGACTAGGGAACTAAGAATGGATCACAAGAAATCAATTGTTGGCTCTCAAGAACATTGGTAAGATCCAAACCTATATCAAGGAGCTCATAGTGATCCAGAATCGGATCCAGAAGCCTGACAGGGCTCAAAAAAGCTCAAAAATGAAAGTGCTCGGAATTTGATGAAAACATCGCCATTGCGTCCATCTCGTCTTCCTAATTCCGGCCATATATTTACTTCATCAAACAGGCTTCGTATGCGAAAGATATTTCATTCTGTCCGAAAACCCAAACAGGCAAAAAAAAAGTGGATGACTGTACAATCCGTACAGTGCCACATGGCAGGCTAGCTGTACAGGCTGTATGACCATACAGGTGACGTGGTAGCTTTTGGTGATGACATGTGGTAGGTGATGTGGCATACGACATGTACTGTTAAGGTCCTAACCCGCACATAGGTAGATCAATGTATTCGGATGTAATAAAGGTCAATATTAATAAGACCTTTCAATCAAATAGAATAAGGCGGATGTAAGAAGACCTAATAGAAGCTTCCGCTTCTAGAAGGATCTTCCTCTAGATGCTTCTTTTTAGTATAAATAGGAGTCGAGGGTATTGAGAACCCTAGCTTGGATATTATTGTAACAGAGCACTGCTCGATTGGAGGTTGCCCCCTCGAAGAGGCCTGTGAACATTGCTATCTGAATCAAGTGCTATTTATGTTCAAGTGCTATTTCTGTTGCTATTCCATATATCGTTTCTGTGTATTGAGAAGATTATGCTGGATATTTTACTGTTATTCTGTTATTTCTAGCATTTCGTTTCTGTTCTGCATATTTTATATATCTGGTATCTTGCAAGTGGTATCAGAGCACTTTCCTTGGCAGAAATTGTGGGTTATTTTTTTTCAGGGTAGAGACGTA
>JASDQU010680952.1:54124-64564 GCA_032191745.1 Picea mariana | reverse complement strand
GGGGAGAGAAAAATCAGGAGCATGATGATAGGGGGAGAGTAGGATGACAGGAGGAGCATAAGTATTTCCATCAATGAAAAAGGGGGATATTGTTGGAAATTGGTTGTCATTGATGTCAACCCTAGATGAAGTTCATAAGCCCCATAGATTGATTGAAGAAAAATAGCTTTAAGTACATTACAAATTCTTGTAGAACCCCATGTATTGATATCCCTCATCAAGTCATTTCCAACTATAGGTGGCATGCCATGTGGCTCCTCACAATTGAGGAGATATTCTCTCTTGAAGATGATCATGTGAATTGTAAACAAGAAGTTACAAGTCGTCCCTACAGTTAAATAAATAAATTGCAAATAATAAATTACAAGTCGTCCCTAAAGCGAGTAAAGGAATTACTTGAAACAGTGTAAATACACATGTAATACCCTCTTATTTGAATCATCCAAGCATACAAGTTTTGGTAGAAAAGTTGGATAAAGGATGCCGCACTCAGAGCTACAAGAGAGAGGAAGGTTGGAGTTGCAGGTATGGGAAGATTTTCTGAAAACCCCTATTTGAGTAGGCCCTTGTTGGAGAACTTGGAAGTTGTAGCTTCCTTTGAATGAAATATTTTATTATATAAGAAAAACATTTAGTGGATTTCCACTTATATCTATTGTGCATTGTGTATCTCTTCTTTTGGTCTTCATTGGGTATATTATTTGATTGGAAATTAAAGTTGTAAAAAATGATAAATTATACTTGATATTGATTCACCCCCCTCTCAATATCAACAAGAAAGGAACTCTATTGTAGAAGAAAAACGTATCTAAGAGTAAAGTTATGTTTCTAGAACACAGAGGAGCTTCATCATCCATCTGCTTTCTTAATTAATATAGATCAATATTTTTCCCCCCTTTCAATGCTTGTTTAATTAATGATCATGTCTTGCTTATGAAAGCTTAGTCTCTCCTTGAGTAGATTAAAATAGATCTAGTTAAAATTTTCTTTCCTTTAGCTTGGATAGATTGGAGAAAGGTGTTTCTTGTCTGTTGTGTGCAAGTGAAAGGGTGATAAAGAGTTGGAGTAGGATCTTGAGAGTCGTGTCATCCAAGGACAACCTTCATAAATAAGGTGCACTCTCTATCCATTATCATGGAATAATAAGACAAATTTGATTGATCTAGGGTGTAAAATTGTTGTTTTCTATCCTTTGTCTATCTTGGATCAAGGGAGGATCCAAGGGAGCTTTGATTAGTCCAATGATTGGAATCCTCTATAGAACATATAGACAAATTAATGCAAACCTTATATTTTTATAATGACACCTTTTGTATAACAATCAAAACAAAGCAATGAAAAGACATTATAAACAAAGATGGTAGAGAATATTGATTTGAGCATTGTTCTATTGTTCTCCAAGCGCAACCAAATTGATATTATTATGTCTAAGTTGTATGTATAACGATATTGCATGTATTGTAGTGCTCTTACAATACAAGTTTTGAACATTATTAATTTTATACAAGGTAAGAGTCTAATTTGTAAAAGGGTTTTTAAAGCAATGATTTTCCTTTGAAGAAAATTCATTGTAATCCCACCTTGTATGAAGCTGGTATTTTTAAAATGGGGAACATTGGGCTCTAGTGGATATCTATTATATGCATTATTGATTTCCCCTCAAAAGGTAAGAGTCTAATTTGTAAAATGGTTTTTAAACCAATGATTTTCCTTTGAATAAAATTCATTGTGATCCCACCTTGTGATCGGTTTGGAGAACAAAGACGTTTGGGTGTAAGAAGGAGCACCTTGGGTGCATGATGGTTATGTGTGGCACCAAGGGGGCACACACATTACTTTCCTTAAAACAATTGACGAAGACTTGGGTTTCATTTGGGAAAGGGCGGGGAAACTTGGGAGCATGCTCAAGGAGTGGACATGTATATCCTTAGTTACATGGGCTCACTAAAGAGGTTGGAAAACCCCATCAACACACCCATGAGGATTCATGATGATCAACATGAGAGAATGCATAAGGAAACAGGTGTGTTCCCAAGGATGGGGCTTTTCATTCCAAGAGACATGATGGTTGATGGGTCCACGGGCTTAGATGGGTGCATTGGGTTCACAAAGGGGAATGAAAATTCATTTGAGTGTGGGTTCACGAAGGGGCATGACACACCCAAAAGACATGATGTTTATCATAAGTGACCCTTGGAGTTTCTATAAGATAAAGGGTGCACAACCAAAGAAAGGCAAGAATATTGGCAAGATATTTGGAGAACAAGTTTGAGGCAAGTCTAAGGAAACAAAGTGAGGCATAGTTTCTAAGATGGAAGACAAGTATCCAAGGGTGGGATGCTCTGAGAGGTTTTAGTAAAGTATTGAAATGCAGGTCTATTAGAGGCATGTGTAAGGAAGAACTGAAATCTATGTTAGCTTGGTGAAAGTCTGTGAAAACAAAGGGACAACAAGTTCGTGGTTGTGGGCACGTATGAGGTGCACTGCAATATGTTGTGGAGACAGTTGTGATAGAGAGTATCAGTGTGACGAATCTACTTATGATTTTCTTGGTGAGATGATGTGAGTCATGTGACTCTATTGAATTTGTA
The DNA here is from genome assembly GCA_032191745.1 of Picea mariana. NCBI lineage: Eukaryota > Viridiplantae > Streptophyta > Pinopsida > Pinales > Pinaceae > Picea > Picea mariana. Next base: position 61,973 of record JASDQU010680952.1, on the reverse strand, counting down.
AACCGAGTCGGTGTCATTCATATTGTAATTGTTTCAAAATAACAAAGACTTAGTCGGGTGTTAGGCACGATTTGTGTCACCTGCACTATTTTTGTGCTTGTCTTCATTTGTTTCAAAAAAATTCTCTTGGTGTCTCATGTTTGTGTATGTATTCTTATAAATGACTAAGTGTTAAATTGTTAATAATTGTCTAATTATACAAGAGTTGCACTAAAGTAGGAGTGTGACTCGTTGGCAACCTAGAACAAAGTATGGGTATGTTCTAGGTGAAGATGCATAGTTCAAACAAAGTATTCTTGGTGTGCCAAGAAACCTATTAAGAATTGTCATTGTGTTATATTCCCTCAGGAGGTGAATGATCATAAGATATGAATAGGTGTCTTGTGGGGTTGCGACATGTGGTATCAGAGCCAATTCATTATATATTTTGAAGAATGGTTGGTGAGATCTTCACCACTATCTCAACAATAGGTGGTATCAAAGAAAATTTGACTCTTCACCACTAATGCAATAGAAATAGTGGTGGGGGGTTGCACTTTTTGGAAAGAAAGTTTGGGCATAGGATTAGTGAGGGTTCAGTCAAGTGAACTGGCCCATCGCAGAGGCTACTTGAGCACATACTTTGTGGTTTGTGATGGAAGTGAAAGGAAGAGTTGCAGACAAAGTCGTGACTTGTGAACATACCTGGGTGCACCCCTTGAGAAATCCAAGCACAGATTTTTGAGGGTGAACCTATCACTTGGGAAAGGCAGACCAACCCAGGACTATCATAGACCCAAATGCAGAGTTGTTCACAAAATTTTGAAGTCTTGAGATGAACTCTTAGGTGCCTTGGATGAAACTATTTGAAGGTAAAGTGAAGATACTTGGAGGGCCATCCATGGCTATGTTGCATGCAGATGAAAGTGACAACAAGAGGGATCCCAATACCAACATAATAAAGGGCCGACTCATTATCTTGGAAAGGACTGTTGAGTAGATGATGAATACAATATGCCATCATGGTGAGAAGGTTGACCAAATGGAGGTTGAGGTAGGAAATATGAAGCATGGGTTTAATGAAGTCATTCGGGAGTGCCATACAACTACAGATGTGATTGTCAACACCTTGACCAATAACCTTGAGGATAGACTCAAGGAAACAGAGGATACACTTACCACAATAACACATAGGTCGAAGGACCAAAACAACACCATCACATTGTTGAAATGATCTTTGGCTAATGGAAAAAGCTATGTTTTCATGTCGATGAGGATCAAGATAAAGGAACATGAGCCATATGATGGAACTTGCAATGTTAAGTTACTTGGAAAATTTTGTTGGTACTTTGAGCAGTACTTGGAACAGTCAAATGGAAGTTCGAACGAAGCCAAGGTGAAAGTTGTAGCAATGTTCTTGGCAGGAACCACTAAGATTTGGTGGAGGAATCAAGTGGAAGACTTAGCAGTTGGGAGAACCATTGAGAAGATTGAAAATTGAAAATATATGAAGGCAACCTTGAAGGCACAGTTTGGACTAGGGAACTAAGCATGGATCATAAGAAATCAGTTGTTGGCTCTCAAGCACATTGGTAAGATCCAAACCTACATCAAGGAGCTCATAGGGCTCATGTTGGAGATCAAAGACATGTAAGAAGACTATAGAATTTTCGACTTCATGAATGGTCTACAACCATGGGCACAAAGTGAACTACGACGACAAAATGTGCAAACTTTTGCAATATCAATCATCGTAGAGAACAAACTATTGTACTTTTGGGGTGAACCCAACATAGGTCCTAGGAATAGTAAGGATGTCCAAGGTGAGAAGCAGTAACAAAGGAAGGGGAAGAGGAAGGACAAAGGAAAGATGAAGATGTCCAAGGGTAGTGAAGACAATTCCATGAAAACAGATGCATCGAAAGAGAAGAATTCAATTTCGTGTTGGATTTGTGCCAAGGAGCACTATGCGAAGAATTTTCCCTTGAAACAGAATTTGAATGCTTTGGAGAAGGTAGAAAAACCATATGTTGGAGTCTTGAAGGTATTGAACACTCTCATGGAAGGTGAATCCACAGAGATCCAATAGTAAAATGAGATGAAACTTTTCTATCTGTAGGTTGAACTCAATGGGAAGCCATGGTATCCATGGTGGAAAATGGGGCAGAGTCTTGGGTTGCATTCTGAACTGACATATACAACCTTCAAGACAGTCAACATAAGTGTATAAAGGGTCATTTGTGTGGCCAAAGACATCTCGTTGAAGCTTGGTGATTGGTGTATAAAGACAAGTTTCACCATTGTTCCTATGGATGATTTTGAAGTTGTGTTGGGATAAGAGTTCATGAGGAAGGAAAAGGCAACACCTATTCCTCACATGAACAATTTGGTCATTTTCTCAAGATAGACCCCATGTTTGATTCCTGCCATAAGGAGGAAGGAAGGAGGCATGTGGATGTCTTCCTCACATATGGTTTTTTCAAACAGACGGATAAGGAAACCTTGTGGGGACGAACTTAGATGATGCAGGGTGATAGTTGGATAGTCTAACACATAGAACAAAAGGAATCTTGTGTTAGTGGAAAAGATTCTTATTGATGTTGAAGAAATAGTTGGATATTTGGCTAAGATAGTGGCTTGGTTGATTTATGTTTGAAAGTTTATGACAACTACAGACTTGGTGTGACAAAGAGTCTTGGTGTGACAAAGAGTCTTGGTGTGACAAATATGTTTATGAGTGTCTTGGTGAGGTGAGGCAAGTCGTGTGACTCTACAAAATTTGTAAAGAGAGCCAATAATGCTCATATTGTAATTGTTTCACAGTAACAAATACTTAGTCAAGTGTTAGGAACAATTTGTTCCACTCACACTATCTATGTGTATGTCTTTGTTTGTTTCACAATTGTTCTCTTCGTTTATCATGTTTGTGGATGTATGATTATAAAATACTAAGTGTTAAACTGTTAACAATTGTCTAAGTATACAAGAGTTTCACTAGAGTAGGAGTGTGACTCGCCAATAGTCTAGAACAGAGTATAGGTATGTTCTAGGTGAAGAGTTGTAGTTCGGACGAAGTATTCTTGTGTACCAATAAAAAAAGTAAGAACCGTCATGGTGTTGCATGCCCTCAGGAGGTGAATGTTCACAAGATATGAACATGTGTCCTATGGGGTTGTGACACATGGTATGTTGGGACATGAATACCATTTAAGGATTCAAAATGATTTGGGCACACCATTCTAATTGCAAGAAGGATACCCATAATAAATTTGATTTTTTCTTTGTGTCCTAGACCTTGCCTGAAATTGGAATAATGGGGTCTAATGACATTTGTACTCATGTATGGTGAATTATTTTCTTTTGGATACTTGTTTATGAATATTTTTTGTCTATTTTTTTTACACATTAAATTTGGCAAACAATACAAGCATGGTGTAACAAGGCATAAAAAACTTGATCAAAGTAAGACATCAATTCAATCATCCACAAAGAAATGTGTAATCACATGTAAGAACAAACTAAAATGTGTTTGTTCCTCAAATATTCTTGGGACACAAATTCATGGAAAATTCCATAGTCAATTGAACAAGTTTGATTCATTTGCATCATCAATCAAAGTGTCAAAAATCATTGTAAAATATCACTTTGGGGTCCATGATAAATAGTACCTAACACCCTAAGGTTGGAAACAAGTTCAAGTGAGCGTGATACAAACAAATTCAAGCGAGCATAACACAATTGAAAATCAAGAATGGGTAAAGGAGGAAAGCCTTTGCAAAATTCCAATCAAGAAATCAAAGAGCTACAAGACTCCTTACATGATTTAAATAATTTGGTTCTTAATATTCACAAGAAAATTGATTATAAGGATAAATTTATTGAAGCATTTTAAATAAAATTAACTGGAAAGGAAAAACAAATTGAAAACATAGTTGATGCAACTTGTGACACAAATTAATTAATGTAAACGATGGATGTTACCTGTGACACAGATGATCTAATGAAAATTATGGATGCTACTTGTGATGCAAATGATCTAATGGAAATGGTTGAAAAAAATGAAATAGAAAATATGGTCGATGATTTCTTATCTAGTTATGAGATGAAATTAATGAAGGAAAGTTTTGTTTAAGACAAGTCACAAACAAAGCATATAGTGATAGTAGTAGAAGTAAATTTGAACTTGAATTTACAAAAGAAAACATTTATGAAGAACATAAATAAGTACAAAATTAATGAAGGAAACTTTTGTTGAAGACGAGTCACAAACAAAGCATCGAGTGATATTAGTGGAAGTAAATGTGAATTTGAAGTTACAAAAATAAAACATTTATGAAGAACATCAATAAGTACAAAATGATCTTTCGAAGATGATTGTCATACCTTGGGAAGAATTGCAACTCAACGAGAATCAACGTGGGTTAGGATATGACAAAGGCAATAGATTTCGTATTCCAAGTTACTCCAAACCAGATTAGATTGTGAGTGCGGGATTTCTTGAGGAAATTTGAAGGCTATAGAATTTAATGAATAAGTTAAGAATGGTGATTATACAATTGATGATAAAAACATTTGAGCAAATTCTTGATAAATGAAAGTATTGTCATAGAATTGGCCACATGGATACAAAGAGTTTTGATTTCCATCCTTGTCTTTGTTGTGTGAATACAAATCACCATTTAAATAGATGTCAAAAGAAGAACAATAATAAAAATAAAATAAAAATCATTATGGTTGGATGACTCCTTGGCAATGGAAATCAAAAGGAAATATGTTGAATAAGTTTTACCATCGAGTTTACACACATGTAAATACACTTTTGCATGAAGAAATCACAAAAGTAGAAGGTTTTCAAATAGTTGTTCTAGATGAATATTTTGGGCATGATTGGGGCCCAATTATACATATATTTTGAATTGAAACATAAGTGAAATATGGTACTCTCTACAACTCAAGTGGGGTACATTGATGGAGCACAGTGGTATCATTATCAATGGTTAGTGGTCAACCAAAACCACTAGCTATAGTGATGAAAGAGAAGCTATTAAAAAAGAAAAGAATACACCACTCAATCTTGGGTCCCTTTGACATGCTTCTCACCTTTCACCTAATAGGGGGGGATATCAATGATGATCATCAAGATTCAAGTTTCGAAGTCCTATCAATAAAAAATCAATCAGAATCTAGGAATTTCATCATGGAAACTTGTCTCCTCAACAAGATACCTACAATTCAATCAAATTCAATCAATCTCTTCAAATCAACATATTTGGGAATATCTAGTAAGGAATCTATCATCCTTTCATTACTCTTCAACTATTCATAGTGATGTTATTTGACACCTAAGTGTGTCTAAATTCAAAGAGCAATTTCGTGATCCTATTTGTTCATTGATAGCTCAATGGTGATCCTATTTGTACACCAATTAGCATGGGAATGTTTAGACATGGGAGTTGTTCACTTCAAGAATTTATGCTCTCTTTCAAATTTCATTTCAAATGAACCATTTAACATCCATATTAGCAGTTTTTTAGGCACATCTTCATCGAAGCTTAGTTCAAAAGTTTCATGTTGAAGATTAAAATGATACTATTTTATGCGCAAGTTCATGTTTCCTTATTTTTATAATTATTTAGACGTGTGATTGAGGGAGGGAATGTTGGATTGTGATTCCCTAGACAATCACAAAGTCTGAGATTACCTCTTTGTAGTTTCCATCCTTCTCTATTGATGAGTTGTCAATGTGTTGGCACTCTTTAGTTTATGAGGTGATTACATCCATGTAATATATATTGATATCACGGGATGAATATATTCTTGATGTGGTTTAAATCCTTTTTCCATTGGTTCTTGTGTCATGTCTGATTGCATATGTTAATGTGTTCTATTTTTTAACATAACCGACTCCAATAACATCTTTGTATAAACTAGTTTGATATTGATTTTGTCTTTAGTTGGGCCAAAAAAGGGTTTGTAGTTGGATTACATGTTTAGATGTTATGTGTAGATAATTAGTGGGATTAATTCTAACCAATAATAATAGTGTACAACTCCTAATATAAGAGGGAAAATATGGAAGATAGGGGGGAAATAGAAGAGAAGAGAAGAGGGGACATATAAGAGAAGATGTAAAATATGAGAGAGAAGGAAAATAGGGGAAATGTGGTGAAGAGAAGAGGGAAAATATGGGAGAGAATGGAAGAGGGAAAATATGGGAGAGAATGGAAGAGGGAAAAAGGGGGAGAGAAGGTAAGAGAAGAGGGAAGAGAAAAAGAAGAAGAAGAAGATGAGGATGAGGAAGGGGAAAATGAGAGGAAGAAGGAGGGGATGGGGGAGAAGAATAAGAATATAAATAAGAAGGAAGGAAGAGGAAAAAGTGGGAGGGGAAAAATTGGAAGAGGAAAGAGGAGGTGGGGAAGAAGAATAATAAAAAGAGGAAGAGGAAGAAGTAAGCCTCCACCCATGACAAATTTTCCCCTAAAACCCTACATTTTTTTCATTTTGTTAAATTTAGTTTACATTTTTACAATTAAAATCCTACCCATGACAAATCCACCCCTAAAATATCATACCCTATCCCTAAAAACCAAAAATACACAATTTATCCCCTAAAATATCATACCCTACCCCAAAAACCATTCACTACCCCAAAACACAATAAAAAGATCAAACTTGAAGAAAATATATTTTTTGAAATATGAAAAAAATGGGAAATTCTTACCTTTGATCTAAAGGAGGACCCAATAAATCTTCGTTAAACCCAAATTCTTCTTCACACAATATCCATACAACAAATTCCCACAAAATACAAGAAATTTATTTAATTAGGAAATGCAAGAGCGGAAGGATGAAAAACAAGAGTTGCATCCTTATTTTCTTTGTGGATTTTGTGTCATTCCTACATCATTGATGCATCATTTTCCTTTCATATTTGTTGCATCTTTGTTCCATATCTAACATGTACTGTTTTTGCATCCTTATTGATCTCTTTTTTACTCATAGGAAAAAATGAGTCAATGACAAGAGGAATCTATGTGTGGATCAAAGATGTTATAGTCCAAAAATGCCACATCTATGCATCCAAGACATTGGCCCATCCATTTGCATACTTTGCCAAACATACTATTGAGGTTTACTTCTAAAAAAAAACTTTTTGATAATGTATGCGCCATGTTGCACTATTATCCTGCGTACACACGTGTGTTGCATACTAGTTAGCCTACGTACATACACTTGTTGCATGCTAAGTACCTCACGTTTACCTCCAAAAATTGCAAAAAATATAAAATTGCACGGATTCCGGCAAATTTTGCGGGCTATGGAGTGTTTCCTAACCATTTTACCCATTGTAGCATGTCCCCAAACCGAATAACCATATTTTTCTCATATAAAAAGAGGTCTAGGGGAGTCATTTAGATATATGAATAAAAGAATAAGAAAACTCTGCCAAAATCCTTTCCCTCTTATTTCCCAATTTTTGCATCTTGCTCTGAGTTTTAGCCTCAACTTTCCCCTCTAGCCATTCTCCCTATGCAACCCTTCCTTCTTCTCTTGATGGCATGTTGTTTGTGAGAATTCTATGTGGGATTGGTGCACTTGGAGTCATGATAGAGGAGCCCAGACTTGGTTCGTAGAGTGGTGTTCACAAGCAAAGGTTATAACCTTTCATCTTGTATATGAATAAAAGAGATTATCTTTGTCCCAAAACCCTATGTGTACATGTTCTTGTCTATTTTGATCATTTACATTTATATTTAGGCTTTTAAGTGATTACTAGAGATTGTGTATGTTGTCATGTTGTATTCTTAACCCCTTGCAGGTCAGCTTTCGGAGGAGATATGTGATCTAAGAGGCAACAATAAGTTGAAGA
>JASDQU010680952.1:9557-30997 GCA_032191745.1 Picea mariana | reverse complement strand
TAGTGAACAAATGTCTGGAAGGCTACCTTCCTTTCTTTGTCTATGATAAACAAACGCAATGGTTCAAATGGTTACCCTTGGCAGAATGGTGGTATAACACTACCTTTCATACTGCAACAAAAATGACACCATTTATGGCACTCTATGAATACCACCCTCCTTCCATCACTTCATCTCTAAAAGAAAAATCTAAGTTTCAAGCAGTGGAAGATCACATCGATCATCAACAACAAGTTCGTCAAATCTTAAAGGACAACCTGACCATGGCACATAATCACATGAAACAACAAGCAGATCAACATTGTAGTGAAAGAAATTTTGAAGTAAGGGATTGGGTGTTTTTAAGACTACAACCATACAAACAGATGTCCCTCAAGCAAGCCAAGAAGGATGATAAATTATCACCAAAGTACTATGGCCCTTNTTTCCATGTTTCATGTTTAAAGAAGGTTATAGGTGAAAAGATCCCAATTCAAACTATATTTCCAAAACTTGACGAGGAAGGAAAAATCATATTGGAGCCTGAAGCCATCACTAACACAAGAATTCACCAGCTGAGGAATAGATCCATTTCAGAGTATCTCATTAAATGGAGGAAACTAGCTGTTGAAGATTCCACTTGGGAAGATGAGTCTTATATACATAAGCATCCAGAGTTACTCAAGCATTGCGGACCACACTTGTCTCAAGGGGAGGGGCATGTTAAGCCCTAAATAGTGGCTCATTACCCCTTAATTGGGGCATATTGCATTAGTAATGTTATTTTATTTATGTCGGCTTGAGTCCATTAGTTGTAATTGTACCTCCTAGTCTCCTACATATACCAAGGAGACATTTTCATTTGGAATCATCTTGTATTTGGACATTTATGTGGTGTATAAGGAGGTTTCCCCCTCGAAGAGGCTTATTATCTGAAATTCTATCTTTTGCAAGTCGTTGAGTACTTATTCTAAGGTTTTTCTATGTTATATTGATATTTGGTTCTTAACAGAGGAATTCACGAAGATAGTCAAAGAATATCAATGGATTAAATTTGATTATAAGTCTAAGGGAATTGCTATGTATCAATTCTTTTCTAATATCCAAAGGGTTAAAAAATCAACAATAGAGTGGACCAATAATAAATACAACAAACCTAAAAAAGATATTATAAAAGTGGAAGGAACAATTGCACACATGTATGGTAATCCTCTAAAGGATATTTTCACATAGGAAGAAAATTCAAAACTGAATTCCTTAGAGCTCAAAAAGAGAAACTTGTTGGAGTGGGAAGAGGCCAATTGAAGGATCAAAATAAAATATATTTGGTTGTCTCAATATAATAACAAAAATACAAAAAAGGACAAAACTATGCAACATGGAGACAAATTTAAAATACTATTTAGGAGATGCCCAAGTCCAATGGGAGTATAAGTACTAAGTTTAAAGGAATTGTAGTTTTAGGGGTGACCTACTTCAACAAGATACTATAGAGGAATCAAGAACCTCTAGGAAGGTACTTGGAGCAATGAATGCAACTTGTATATTCTTCACTCCCCAGAAGGATAACCCTTTTTATTTTGAAGATTTCCACCTTGTTTCCTTATGTAATTCTATTTATAAAATCATATCAAATGTTATAACAAGAAGATTCAAATCAATATTTTCTAGTGTTATTTCAAAGGAGCAATTTAATTTCTAAAGGAGAGGCAAATCCACGATGCAAAAGGGGTAGCCTAGGAAGGGATACACTGCATTAAACTCAAGAAAAATCCTTCATTGGTCATAAACATTGATTTTCCAAATGATTATGATTGTGTCAACTGATTCTATTTAGGGTTGATTTTGATACACAAGTTTTAATTTGTCCTTAATTAAATGGATAAAACATTTTCTATAATCTTCTCCCTTTTATGTTCTAATTAATGGCACTACTTCAAGTTTTTTCGAGCCTTCCAAAAGGATTAAGGACGGGGTGCTTAATGTCACATTTGATGTTCTTACTAGTTGCAAAGGGTTTGAGCAGGATAATTGAAGGTTATCGGTGAAGTGGAAGGCTAAGAAGAGTGTAGGTTGGTAGAAATTTATCTATTACACATCTTTTATCTGTTGATGATGTTTTTCTCTTTGGCTTGGCATATATATTATATTCAAAACACTTAAAAGAATCCCTGTATATTTTCAAATATATAATAGGAATCAAGGTAAACTTATTGAAGTATTATATATCTAAAGGTTGATGTAGAGCAATAAATTAGATCCTTCCCTTTAAGATGGCTAAGTTTGGCAAGGGCTTAAAGAAGCTAGGATTTTTTCTCAAATCAAATGCATATGGCCATAGAGACTGACTATGTCTTGTATGAAAAAGTGGAAAAAAGAATATCAATTTGGTGCATAATATGCTTATTAATGGGGGGTAGATCACTATGACCAATTTGGTCCTTGAAGCCACCCTAGTTCATTGGCACTCTCTTGCTTACATCCTTGTAGGGATCTTGGAAAAAATTAGAAAATGTGTACAAGATTTCTATGGAAATGAAAAAAGGAAAAAGGCATAACCCTAGTGAGTTAGCAAAGATCAATTAAGCCCAAAGCTCTAGGTGGCTATGGCCCTTGAAAATATTCATATTTTTTAAAAAGATCCTACATGGATGAGTTTATGGAGGATAATAAAATTCCAAGGGTTGTAGCAAGAAGTTATAAAAAGAAAACACATTGAGCCACTTTTAATGGAGAATTAAAATAGATAGAGAACAAAATCTTACACAAATACATCCATCATTTGGAAGGATTTGGTCTTGGTTTTCCCCATGGTGGGGAACTAGTTAGCATGGAAAATTGGAAATGGTAGAAGTGTGAGACTAGGTATGGTAGAAATGTGAGAGTAGGTATGGAACCTTGGGAGGGTTGTGATGGATATTTCAAGCTAAATTAAGGAATCATAGAAAATATCATAGATCAAGGCATGACCTATTTGATAGATGTGGCAATTCTAGGTAGCATAAATTTATGGGAAAATGGTTTAAAAGGAGCATAGATTTCAGGCCTAGAAGGATAGGATGTTGAGCAATGGATTTCAAACATAGAAATACTAAATATGAGTCACATTTTTCTAAAATATGAAGAAGACTCCATAGTTTGGTCATGGAAACCAATGGGGGGATATTCAACTAGTTTAGGTTATAAAGCAATGCTCTTGGAAGATGAGTAACAAGTCATTTGGTGGTGGAGCCACTATGAAGATCAAAGCCATGTTGAAGTCCACGTTGTTTCTTTGGTTGTCTCTAAACAATAAAGTTTTAAATTGAGATGTCCTCCAAAGGCGGAATCATCAAGGTCCAAGTTTTATTCATGATGTGTAGAAATAACAGAGAAAACATAGATCATCATTTTAAAGATTGCTCATTTACAAAGAAGTATGGAAGGAAGCCCTAAATATAACTATTGGAGTTGGCAAATGAGCAGTAACCTCTTTGGTTGACCATTTAAAATAGTGGATGGAAGACCCAAGCCTAAGTGACCACAAAGATTTGCCTTGTATAGTGTCTTAGGGAATTTGGATAATTAGAAATGTTATTTTATTTTAGGAATTATCCTTCTCACCCTTGGAAGTATTCCACAAAATAAAGTATGTTTATGAAGAATTAAAATTGCCTCCCAAACAAAAGAACCAATCAGTCCCGGGACCTCTCAAAATAGACAAATCAAAGAGTGGGGGTTCTTTGACGGTGCAAGTCAAGGATGCCATGGCCTATGTGGAGCTAGAGGAATTTAAAATTTTTAAAAGTATGCATATTTCCACAATTCATCATATTTTAGAAGAATTTATGGATAGAAACTGTGTGGAAGTTTGGGAATGTTCCCTCTAAAATTGAGGCTAGGTACCTACACACAACTAAACCTACTCAAAGTTGTTATTAGAATACAAATATCCAAGATATAAGTGTTTTGAGACTCTGACTTCGTAATTCAATGAATAAAAAGAGACTACATGGTGTAAAATATAACTCTCAAGCCCGTGCTAAAGCATAGATTATCTATTACTTATTAATTTGCATATATAATTTTTTTCTCATATTTACAAGACTTTTAATTCATATGCAGATAGACTCAACAACCAAGATGTGGGAGGGTCTTAAGGATTGTTGTAACTTAAAGAGCATAGTGGGGGCCGATGTGGAGGATGCTCCACATTAAGCTCTATTCTCTCTATTTTACTTCTTTTGCACTTTTAAAACTAAGCAATTTATGTAATATGATGATTATCTATTTTTGAAAACAACTTATTCATGTGCTTTTTTTTAAAGACATTTGAAAGAAGATTATGCAAAACTCATCAATTATTATCTCTTCTAATATGATAATATAAACGTCTCCTTTTTTAGATGGTATGTAATTGACCTAAAAACAACTTTGAAGTTCATTTTTCATTTAGGAGGATAGCTATACGATGTTACAAGGACTATGGTTTGATAGTATATTTTTATTAAATGCAGATCCAAAATCCAAAAAGAAGTAGGGTATAAATCGATTGGCGAAGGGATAATTAAAATATGATATTACACTAATATAAATTTAGTACCTACTAGTATTTAGGTAAAAATAAAATATATAATTACTTTTGTGCCATCCATGATTGAGACTTATTTTAATGGTTCATTATTCTTAGCAATAACGAACATTCTCCATTCTCTTATTAGTATCATCTCTACGAACAATCTTAAATCCACTTTCACACTTTTCATATTCACTTTGACTTTCTTGATTGATGTAAATACATGCTTTCCATTGGCTTGGCTTAGGCTTTACATCAGTTCATTGCATCAGGTTGAAAAATATTTTATATGATTACATAAGAGACACATTTCACTCAAAAATAAATGCTTTGTACATGCCATTTGTTTAAAAGAATTATATATATATATATATATATATATATATATATATATATATATATATTAAAAGTAGTGTGGTGGTGTAATTGGAATACTTAAATTATGGATTTGGTTTAATCCATTAAATTAAATATGGTATATGGATTTGGTTTAACTTTATTTTTGGTTAGTATTATTTTTTTAACCAATCTTGTTTTAATATTATTTTATGATTAAATTTTTTTGAAATGTTGATGGTGGTTTTTGATATGTAAATGTATTTTCTCCAAGACTTTGTATAATGTAGGAGAATGTGTTGTTTAGTTTCTATTTACCCATTTTCACATATTTAGCAAAACTTTTTCTCTTGTAGACTTTTGGGTTGTTCCCATTTTCTTGTTTTAGATCACAATATGTTTGAGTTGGTTCTTAGTTGTGCTATTACCTAATTTTCATGCCATGTGATGTCAAGCTTCAAGTAGTTTTCTGTTTTCTTAATCTCCACATGTTTGTCTAAATTATATATGTAGTATTGTTGTTTTTTTGGTGCATTTTCCAGTCCCTTAATATTCTTGTAAATGAATTTTTAACAATTTTTTGTTTATATAACACCCTCTTATTTTATATCTCACTCTTCAAACCATTTTATACACTATTTACTTCCTCCTTTTAACTCATCTTAATTGATTTTAACTTAAATCTTGTCATTATCCATGATTAACATTTTTTTTTTACAAAATTAGTTTTTTCAACACTTTGAATTCTATTAAATATGTTTCAACTAAAAATACTTCATAAAAAAAACATTGTAAAACTTGTTATCAAATGTTTATGTAATCATTCAATCTGATTCCATTTGTTTCTAGAATCTAGATATACATGTTCTCAAAACTTCACAACTATAAAAGAGTATTGAGATTATAAACATTTCAAAAAAGTATCACAACAATCACTACACTGAAACCTTTATTTTGCTAAATCTATTTTGCAATAGGAAGAATATCTTCACCCTCATTCTAGTGTTTTCCTGACTCTTTTCCCGCTGGGCTATGCTGACTCATCAGAGTTATCGATAGTAGTGCCACGTTGAAAGCCCAGCGAGAAAAGAAAAGTATAAACGGATAAGTTTGACAGACTTGTGAGCAAACATGGTGGGCCCAGATAGTGCCAAAAAAAAGGGTGATATCACTTTATCAAACATTGAGGTGGCGGACAATGCAGGTTTTTAAGGAAGGGATGTAATTTGCAATCACACCCACCCAGGAATATCCCTGTACAAAGCATTGTGTGCAATGTTGACTCTTTTCTAAGTTTCGCTTTCATTTGTATATTAGAAATTTAAAAAATGCAGGTAATTTCAATTTCAAAATGGGTTGTTTTATGTTAAAGTTTTGATTAATTTAGACTTAACAATAACCTAAAATTATAAAATTTGAAAATAATTTATCTTATTATGGGTATTTTTAAAATTGAGTGTTTTATGTTAAAATTTTAATCAATTAAAATTTGTATTGTTATCTTTTCTATTTAGAACTATTTTTATTAGTAATATGTTGAATTCTTAATGAATAGATTATTGTATTCTAATTTAAATTTAAAATAAATAGAGTTTATTTATATATTAATTTATTTTTTAAAACGTGTTAAATTTTTCATTAGAGAAAATTGAGAATTAACAATGATATAGTAGTTATTCTAAACATTAATCAGGTAGTCTAAATGTTCTAATTTTTTACTATTTTTGGGATATTTTTTTCAACTAGTTTCATTTAAAAGTTGGCTAGAAATTTAGAAAAATAGTTAGATTTGCAAATTTCAGTGATTGAGATTGCATATAACTAGTATTTTAGGATTTTTAAAGACTTTTAATTAATTTATGCATTCATAAACATGTTTTAAACACTGTAAAATTATGATTTCACCAACAACGCATAGCTGGATATACATTTAAACTACACCATAAAAATTGATAAAAATCTAATAAATAAAATGGTTAAAAAAATAAAAAAATCCAATGAAATATAAATAAGAACAAGAATATCAAGAAACATCGTATCTTTAACGTTTCAATTCCAAAAATTTATGGATTACGAAAAATCCACTTAAAAAAAAGGCATTTCATATAACCTATAGTAAACATGATTTGCTCACCTACCTATGAGTTTGCAAGCGTGTAGCCAATCTACTTAAACCACTCGTGGAACTGATTGTCTGCTTGATTAAAATGGAAGGGTGAATCCTTAAGCACCTTGGTTAGGTGAGTTTTGATGTTGTTCTCCTTGATGAAGTAGAGTAAGTTATTAATGATGTTTACTAGATAATTAAACTAGTAAAAGTGTGTCTCTACTTCACATTTTTAAGTTCTCACAAAAAAAATTATGAAGAAACAAGTGGTGTGGTTATGGGTTGTTCACTTTTCACCAAAATATTCAATGGAGTATTTTGAGAGAAAAGCTTTTCAATCTTACCATTCCAAACCTACATGGTAGAAGATGTTTGTAGATGATATTGTTAAGTGATTACATGATATAGAGTAATTTGAAAGGCGTTTAAATAGTTGGACATGACACATCAAATTATCATGAAGTAGAGTAAAATGGGGGCATCCATTCTTTTGATATATTGGTTACCAATAGACTTGTGTGATGTCCTGTCCCCAAGAGTAGTCCAGCAAGGAGTGACTTGGTAGTCTATGTGTTCCCGTAGACTATAGTAAGGCACAAACAGGGAACAAAAGGGAGAAATAAGGGTGATTTGGTAGCTAAACGATGAATTAAGCCAAAAAGCATAGGAAAAGTCACTTAAGCCTAAGTCAACAAAGAATTACAACAAAAAGGTGCTAAAGGGGGACTTAATTAATTAATTATTCACCTTAGGAGGAAAAGCGCCTAGCTTAAGGAGGTCAATGGTGAATTAGATCGGGAAGAGTATAAAGGGAGGAATTCGACCTAATTCCTTATTATGCATTGTTATGATTTGATGTTGAGAGTT
The DNA here is from genome assembly GCA_032191745.1 of Picea mariana. Classification (NCBI taxonomy): domain Eukaryota; kingdom Viridiplantae; phylum Streptophyta; class Pinopsida; order Pinales; family Pinaceae; genus Picea; species Picea mariana. Next base: position 23,153 of record JASDQU010680952.1, on the reverse strand, counting down.
CTGAGAGGAGGAAGAGATTCAACTTCTATTGTTTTGTGGATTTCTGGAGGAAACCACCACCATTGATAGGTTTCGGTGTTGAGAGACACACCCTAGTGCATCAGAGATACCATCTAGGTATTTCACTGTGTTATTCAGGAATATCCAGTTATCAGTGTTGCGCAGCTCAGCCAGTGGGGGCGCAAGTCAGATAGAGGGTTTGTGTAGTTGCACGAGATCAAAGCTCGGATTGCAGTTTCCTTCCGACCCAGTTGAGATCCAGCCAGGGCACATAGATTGAGCCACTTTCCATCAGATTCAGACGGTGGAATCCTTCAAAGGGCATCATTCATTCATTTAGGGCATAGCACTTTTGGAAGGACAGTTGGGGTTAAAGACGGAGCATCAGAGCAGATATGGGGAAACCCTTTCGACCCAGTTCCGCATTTGGTGAGGCGATCGTTTTGAGTCCTATAGCAGCCAATTCCATTGGTGGAATCATTTGAGGTGCATCCAAAAAGACAGGAGGTGCGCAGACCCCCAGGGGACGAGATCCATAGCATCATAGGCCAGATCTATCATCCGACAGTCACCAATATCATTCTAGAGGCCAAGGCGCTTCTATTGGGACAGTTTCCTGCTCATTCCGACAGGTATAACCTTCCAGACGAGTTTTCCAGTTTGTAGCGGTTACCGTGCCTCCGAAACCGTCGATTTTTTCGATCTATCCATTCATGCATCAGATCTGCCTTCATCTTTTGATCACGAGTATTTTATGTTATTTGCTCGTATTTCAGTGATGATCCATGAGATCTAACTGAAGACTATCTTCTATATTTCCAGTATTTCATTGTATTTCCATGCTTGAATCTCATAATACATACTATTAGACGGTTGATGTTCCTTATTTCCGCATGCATCATATATATATTGTTTAAACCATAACATATAACATGCACATGCAACAACCACAAAACATCTCAAGCACATAACTAAAACGCATCCAGAAACCCCCAGAGTATCATATCTAGAGATAAAATGCATTCAGAAACCCCTAGTGTATCAGATCTATGAGATAGAACACTAGATCTGTAGTAGATATCTTGATCAGCGGGATCAGGGATATTCTAGTGGTAACAGAGCTTTAGTCTCGCTAGCCTGTGACTAAAGACGATGAGTACAACAGAAGACCCAGATGGTCATGAGCACGTAGGTGACGAATATGTCACTTACAACAGGCGCAAGGAAAGAAGGCCTAGGCCTGACTTTCCTCCTTTCCCTCCCAGTTCAGAGGAAGAGGAAGAGGCACACAAAGAAGCAGAGAGAAGGGCAGAGTGTGAGGCTAAGCGAGAGGCAGAAAGGATGCTAGGAGACAGATATGAGTGACCACAGGGCAGTGGTAAGGCCCCCATGGAACTAGAGGTCGCCTTCATGCAGGTTATCAGTGATATGTCTCAGTCCTTGGCTCAGGTGGATGATAGATTGGCTATGGTGGGCATCCCGGGCACACAAGCCCCACATGCAACACAGGGGAACTCAAGGGCAGGCAATAGACCCCAGTCACCCACTCGCACATACACCTCTGCGAGTAGGATTCCCCGACCTTTGTTTCCCAGTTTCCATAGGGAAACCCCGGTAGCAACACAGATGCCAATAGCATAGAGACCACCCACTCACATAGAGGACATTGCAGAGCACATTGCAAAGTATCAGAGGGAGTATGCAACATTGGGTCATGACTTCCATCAGGATATGACCTTAGTCGAGTATTGTGGACTCAGACTCGGGAATCGCCCTAGAGAACCACATAGAGGAGGGTCACAGCAGTAGCAGGGGAATAACATTGACTTCATCTGAAAAGTTGGTAAACTCACCATACCTTCTTTCGACGGATCGTCCAAATGCACCACCAGAGCTTGGGTACATAAGCTAGACACCTACTACAAGCTCAACCAGATGACCGAGTCAGAAGCTATTAGTTTTGCTACCTTACACTTGGAGGGTGAGGCACATGAGTAGTGGTATCATGGATTGGTGACATTGGGCCACAGTTGCATCACCTCCTACAGAGAGTTCACAGAGAGACTCATGGATAGATTTGACATGTGGGATCCAGAGATCCATTTCAGAGATCTAGCCCAGTTGAGACAAACTGGCACATCATAGACATTCATCTCAGAGTTTCAGAGGGTAGCATTGGCAGTGAGAGATATATCTGAGCCTCGACTGATCATGTTATTCACAGAAGGGCTCACATAACCCTTGAAAGGATGGGTGAAGGCATACCGACCTCACACCTTGCAGGATTTCATCCGACACACTAGAGATTTGGCGGACTCCGTGCCAAAAACTAAACCCTTTACCAAACCCTTTGTACCACAGAGAGACAAGGATCAAAAGAATCCTCAAAGGGAATGGAAGGGTAAGCCCAAGCTAGATGATTATACGAGACGAGAGTTGATGAGGAAGAAGATTTGCTTCTCTTGCAGAGATCCTTGGGTCCCAGGGCATACATGCCTGGGAAAGGGACAACTCCACTACATTGAAGTGGAATTAGGCAGTGAGGAGGAGGATGAGGATACTGGGGCACGGGCGGACAGTGATTCAGAGGATGAGACCACTCAGGAGTCAGAGAAGCAGCCGAAGAAACCTCAGATACCGGCAGGGGCACATGTCAAGGAGGAGACAAAACCTCATAGAGAGGTGAAGGGGGGAACCATAGCTACCCTTTCAGGAGTACCCATGTACAACACTCTCAGGCTCAAGGGCCTTGTACAGGGGTAGCGCATGACAACCTTAGTTGATGGTGGGGCCACCCACAACTTCATAGATGTGTCCTTAGTATCCAAGAGGGGGTTACACACTGAGGAGTTTGAGGGATCCCACGTAGCAGTGGCAGATGGATACATGATGACATGCTTGGACATGATTCCAGACCTAGAGGTCAAACTAGGCAACTACACCTTGACAAACACCTTCTATGTAGTTGACCTATTAGATACAGATGTCGTGTTGGGGGTACAGTGGTTATATTCATTGGGGCAGATCGGGTTCAACTATCAAACGTTGACCATGAGCTTCAGAGATGCTAGTGGATTGAGAGTTGTGCTGAGAGGCATGTCGATAGGGGCACCTTGTGCCGTATCGACAAAGAGGATGGAACAGATATTTCGTCACGGTGATGTGGCTTACGCAACAGAGTGTTTGATCACCACGCGGAAGGATTCAAAGGGTAGGGAGCATTACCACCCACAAATCAGAGCGCTTTTGGGTCAGTATGAGCCAATATTTGGGCCGATACCACCAGGGAGACTGCCTGACAGGGGATTTGAGCACACAATTGAGTTAGAGGCAGGGGCTACACCAATGATCACATCACCCTATAGGCACCCCAAGAAATTCAAGGACAAGATTGAGAAAGCAATCAAAGAATTGCTTGCAATGGGGCACATCAGGCCCAACATGAGTCCTTTTGCATCTCCAGTCGTTCTGGTATTGAAGAAGGATGGCACATTAAGGATGTGTATTGATTACAAAGCGCTCAACAAAAAAACGATCAAGAATCGATACCCCATCCCACGCATAGATGAGTTTATGGACGAGTTACATGGGGCAGTTTTCTTCACTAAGATTGATCTACAGTTAGGATACCATCAGATCAACATCAGGGAGCAGGACATTGAGAAGACAACATTCCGATGCCATTTCAGAAACTTTGAGTTCTTGGTCATGCCGTTTGGATTGACCAACACACCAGCCACTTTCTAGTCTTTCATTAACCATATCTTTAGAGGACAATTGAGGAAGTACCTTCTGATATTCTTCTATGATATACTGATCTACAACAAGACATGGGATGAGCATCTGGCACATTTGGGGGAGGTCTTGGATATTATGCAGGCACGGTCATTATATGCCAAGGAGTCCAAATGTGAATTTGGCATGAGAGAAATATTGTACTTAGGGCATATTATCGGTGAGCAGGGAGTACAGGTTCATTAGGAAAAGATCAGGGCCATTTTGGATTGGCCCACGCCCAAGTACCTCACGGAGCTAAGAGGATTCTTTGGTGTGTAGTTACTACAGGCAGTTCGTCAAGGAATTTTCACAGTTGGGAGCACCACTCACAAACTTGACCAAGAAGGGTGCTTTTCATTGGACAGAGGAGTCACAACAGACATTTGACAAAATGAAGGAGGTTATGAGCACATGCCTTGTTCTAGCCCTTCTAGACTTCTCGTAGTCGTTTGTCTTAGAGTGCGACGCATCAGGGGTGGGGATTGGAGCATTTTCGATACAGGGGGTCCACCCCATTGTGTTTGAGAGAAGGAAGCTCAATGAGTCAGAGATACTCTATCCTATTTATGACAAGGAAATGTTAGCGATCATGCATTCCTTAACCAAATTCAGGCAGTATCTGGTAGGTAGCAAATTTGTAGTGAAGATTGATCATAACAGTCTCAAGTATTTCCTAGATCAGAAAGACCTCAGCGAGAGACAACAAAATTGGGTCTCAAAGATCCAAGCCTTTGACTTTGACATTGAGTATGTCAAGGGGAAAAGAAATATCGTAGCAGATGCCTTGTCCAGGAGGCCAACAGGATGTTCAATGATGGATATTTGTACAGATTGGAAAGCTCATTTGTTGGTGGACTATTCCAAAAAAAAATTGCTTGTGAGGTGATGGATGGACAGGTGATTGATGATAGATACTGGGTTCTTGATGACGTCTTTTTCTACAAGTACCAGATCTACCTGGTTCTAGAATCTACCCTGAAGGGGGAAATTCTGAAGGTGTGTCATGATTCACCTACAACAGGGCATCAGGGGTACTTCAAAACATATAGGTGGATCAAGGAGAGATTCTCATGGAAGGGTCTCAAGGATGATGTGCTGAAACACATCCGAGAGTGCACGACTTGTTAGTAGAACAAGTCCGAGCAGACACACACTGCAGGGTTTCTACAACCTCTACCCATTCTAGAGCAGAAATGGGAGAGCATTTCTATGGATTTCATTACAGGCCTTCCTCGAGTGCAGGGCAGGGACTGTATATTTGTGGTGGTCGACAGGCTAACCAAATTTTTACATTTCTTTACCATACCTACGGACTACAAGGCCATACATGTAGGAGAGTTGTTTTCTAGGGAGGTATTTCGGTTGCATGGTTTACCTAGGCATATAGTCAGTGATAGAGATGGGCACTTCATGAGTGCGTTTTGGCAGAAGCTTTTCAAGTTGACAGTGATAGAGCTAGGTACGAGTGCCAACTACCACCCACAGACAGATGGACATATATAGATCATCAACAAATGGATGGAGGGGTATCTAAGGAACTATGTGGGGGGGGGGCAACAACGCAGATGGGTGAGATGGTTACACATGGGTGAGTATTGCTACAACACAACTTACCAAATGTCTATCAGGATGTCACCATTCAGGGCATTGTACGGATACGATGCACCCTCCTTTATGGAGACTGTGTTTGGGGACAACAGGGTCTCGAGGTCTAAAGATTGGGTGGAGGAGAGTCAGAGGATTATGCAGGCAGTGAGGGAGAACTTGCAGACGACTCAGAACCAGTAGAAGATCTATGCGGACCGGCACAGAGTCGAGTGCAGTTTCAAGGTAGGGGATTTGGTTTTTCTGCGATTACAACCATACAGACAATCCTCCTTGAAGAGGAGCGGAGCAGAGAAGTTGAAGCCAAAGTTTTATGGGAATTACAAAGTCATTAGGAGGATAGGCGAGGTGGAATACGAGCTAGAGATACTAGAGGGTAGCAAGATTCATAACGTGTTTCACGTCTCTTGCTTTGAAAAGGCTTTGGGACAACATATTAGTATTTCAGAGGAGTTGCCACCCTTGGATGAGGAGGGCCAGTTGGAGCTAGTGCCGTAGGAGGTACTAGAGCAGAGAGAGCATAGGTTGAGGAGCATGGTCATTAGGGAGTGCTTGGTTAGATGGAGGGGTCTTCCAGTGGAGGATGCCACATGGGAGGGAGAGCATATTTTGCAGCACCCAGGATTGATGTTGCTTGAGGACAAGCAATCTCGGGAAGGGAGACTATGATGTCTCGTCCCCAAGAGTAGGCCAGTAGGGAGTGACTTAGTAGTCTTTTTGTTCCCGTAGACTATAGTAAGGCACAAACATGGAACAAAAGGGAGAAATAAGGGTGATTTGGTGGCTAAATGATGAATTAAGCCAATAAAGCATAAGAAAAGTCACTTAATCCTAAGTCAACGAAGAATTAGAACGAAAAGGTGCTAAAGGGGGACTTAATTAATTAATTATTCACCTTAGGAGGAAAAGCGCCTAGCTTAAGGAGGTCAATGGTGAATTAGATTGGGAAGAGTATAAAGGGGTGAATTTGACCTAATTCCTCATTATGCATTGTTATGATTTGATGTTGAGAGTTCCCAGAGGAGGAAGAGATTCAACTTCTACTGTTTTGTAGATTTCTGGAGGAAACCACCACCATTGATAGGTTTTGGTGTTGAGAGACACGCCCTAGCCCATCAGAGATACCATCCAGGTATTTCACCATGTTATTCAGGAGTATCCAGTTATCAGTGTTGCGCAACTCAGCCAGTGGGGGCACAAGTCAGATAGAGGGTTTGTGTAGCTGCACGAGATCAGAGCTCAGATTGCAGTTTTCTTCCAACCTAGTTGAGATCCAACTAGGGTGCATAGATTGAGCCACTTTCCATCAGATTCAGACGGTGGAATCCTTCAGAGCACATCATTCAACCATTTAGGGCGTAGCTCTTTTGGAAGGACAATTGGGGTTATAGACGGAGCATCAGAGCAGATCTGGGGAAACCCTTCCGACCCAGTTCCGCATTTGGTGAGGCAATCGTTTTGAGTCCTATAGTAGCCAATTCCATTGGTGTAATCATTTGGGGTGCATCCAGAAAGCTAGGAGGTGCACCGACCCCCAGGGGACGAGATTCGGAGCATTAGAGGCCAGATCTGTCATCCGACAGTCACCAGTATCATTCTAGAGGCCAGGGCGCTTCTATTGGGATAATTTTCCGCTCATTCCGACGGGTATAACCTTGCAGACGAGTTTCCCAGTTTGTAGTGGTTACCGTGCTTCTTCAGAACCACCGATTTTGTCGATCTATCCGTGCATGCATAAGATCCGCCTTCATCTTCTGATCACAGATATTTTATGTTATTTTCTTGTATTCCAGTGACGATCCATGAGATCTAACTTAAGACTATCTTCTATATTTCCAGTATTTCATTGTATTTCCATGCTTGAATCTCATAATACATATTATTAGGCAGTTGATGTTCCTTATTTCCACATGCATCATATATATATTGTTTAAACCATAACATATAACATGCACATGCAACAACCACAAAACATCTCAAGCACATAACTAAAACGCATCTAGAAACCCCCAGAGTATCAAATCTGAGGATAAAACGCATTAAAAAACCCCCAGTGTATCGGATCTGTGAGACAAAACACTAGATCCGTAGTAGATATCCCTATCAATGGGATCAGGGATATTTCAACTTGATAGGACCTTGGTGCATCGGTTTTTTATGAAGAAAATTCATAGAAATACCCACATGCAACTTTGCATTATCACATCGTAAAAAAATGGGAATCCTTAACATCCTTGTCATTAAAGCCTTAAGAATTTTGGATGAAGATCATCTTAAACAAGAAAAATACCACTTATTGAAAGAATTTAAAAGCATTAATTATAAACATAGTGATGTTTTTTTTAACCATGGAAATTGATAACTCATTAGAGTGACCTAGGCTAGGTTTGGGATCAAACCAACTAGCTACCACTACAATCCAAGGGTATATTCAACAACCCACAGAGCAAATATACCAATAACTTATGACATAGCAAGGGGCGATATGTTTGGAGACACACTCGTATTTTTGAGGGTCCCACTTGTGAGGGGGCACCTACCCTTCTAACCTTATCACAATGGACCTAATCTAATTAAAGATTTGATACTAAACAATCAAATCATTGTGTAGAGGAGATCCCTTGCCCCACAAACAAGGAGATCTCATACATCAATTTAGTATTTGACTACATTATGACCTTACAATTAAATTAAATTATTATTATTATTTTAAAAAACTATACTAAATCTAAAAAGTTAACCAAATGAAAAATCTTAAACTTTTCTTATCATACATCCAAAGTGTTATTCAAAGTGCTATTGATATGATAACTAGTTGAAAGTTAACATATTAGTGAAAATTGAGTTTCTTTGTTACAACAAACAAAAAGAAACTCACGAAGAAATTATCATGAAAGAAATTCATAATTTAATTACCATTATAAATATCTTTAATTTAAAAAGTAAATATCATATTTCTTCATCTTTGATATCCTAAATCTACTATATTACATCTCTAAGTAATGGAATAATATATTACATCTCTAAGTAATGGAATAATAATAGATGACAATGCTTTGATAAACTTAACTTCTACTTTTATTTTGATTTTTATTTATTTATTTATTTATTTTTTAAGATATTTTAGATTTTTTCTTTGTATTTTTTTTTCCACAATCCTTATCCTTAAATATATATATATATTTTTTCTCTTTTACTCATTTTTAACTTTTTATTTTTAATATCTTTTTTTTTCTTAATTTTTTATTTCCCAAAATCTTCACCCTTACTATCTTACTATCAATGGAATGATCATAATGATTTTGTATTTCATTGAATAGTTTTTTCTCCTCTTTTTAAGAATCCTCACCTTTACTATCAATACTATCAATGGAATGATCATAATGATTTTGTAATTCATTGAATAGTTTTTTCTCCTCTTTTTAAGTATTGAAAGTGAAGCTCGTTACCCAAAGGCGTACGTACCCTTTAACCATCAATCATTAAAAAATAACTATGGAAAACTTCCACTCATTTATGGGGCATTCTCATACAAATGAGGCAACAAGCCTTATAAAAGACAAAGTGTATAAAAGACAAATATATAACATAATGTGCATAACAACTTGGCATGTCCATTAGGTGATTTGTCATATCATAATAACTTGCTATCAAAAAGTGGTGATTAGATCCTCATGCTCTTATGAGAACACTCCATAAGGTATTTTTTACAAGAAAACAATGGCTACAAATATGATCTTTCAAAAATTGAAATTGATTGACATGTGTTACAACGGTGAGACCCAAAATCACATGTTTACATATCGTGGTTTCTCTTAAATTAATACAATTATTTTTTTGGATTAGGTGGACATTCTCTACCATGCTTGGTTTGCACTCACATTATTAAGTACTAACTTGTGAAAAGACCAAGGTATGGTCTATCATTCTAAGGAGAGAAAAGGCTCATTCTATAACCATGGTTTAATTATTTTATGGAGAGAAAAGGCTTATTCTATAACCATGGTTTGATTTGAGTAGAATGGATAATTTAGTTGGAATCTTTAAGAGGAAGAATTGTTATTTTGTTTATTCATTTTAAAATTATACTTATTTTTTATGAGTTAATTATTAATGGAGAGAAAAGTCTCATTCTATATCTATGGTTTTATTATTTTAATGAGAGAAAATGCTTATTCTATAACCATGGTTTGGTTTGAGTAGAGTGGGTAATTTAGTTGGAATAGTTAAGAGGAAAAATTGTTATTTTGTTTATTCGTTTTTAAATTCTACTTATTTTTTATGAGCTAATTATTAATTGAGGTTGTTTTTGTGAATTATGAAGAATATTCATTTTGGAGGGTCTCATTTTCTTAGATAAAGTTTTACATGAATTAATTATAAATCAAAATTTTAATTTTTAGAATTTGGATAAAAGGCTAACTCTTTATCCAAATCAAACTAATCTAAATTTTAATTCTTAAAATTTAGATTTAATTTTTAGAGTGGTGTGATTTATGAATTCTCTTCATTCTCTCTAATGTGACTTCATTTACAACTACCACCCTTAAGGGGAATCCTAATAATTTTGTCTTCTATATCCTCAATAGGATATTTGATTTATCAATTTGCACTTATGACCAAAAAAAGTGATATCCTTCTCTAGTGTTTGTCGATTTTCTATCTTTTGGTGAACTTCCTCATTGAAAAATAGTTTCTGACATGATTCTTACTTTTTAAATTTTGGTTTGTGATCTTTTTTTTTTCATTTTTGAGTAAGGAAACAAGAATTCTAAAAATATCTTATTTGGTAACAAATTTAACATCTAAATTTTTTATTCTTATAATTAAAAAATTGATTCATCCACAATCTTCTTTTTATAATGTTATCTTGTTAGATAAATCTAATTAATGTCAATCTCAATACATATTAGAGTATATGTAAATAAACCCAATTTAATTTAATCAAAATTTATTTTTAAATATATATCTAAAATAATCATCTTCATTATGAAAAATTCTAAATTCTAAAATAAATAAATAAAACAAACGTATAACATTTTGATAATAGACATAATGGTAGGGTCAAAGTTTGAAACCCATGAGTAAGGAAAAGACACTCTCTCCCCTCAAACAAGAAACCTATTAAAACTAGGTACATATTATTTGTCATTTTCAACACTTTATTTTTATATAATTATCTTTCAACATATCTAGTAATTTATTAAATTTATATATTTCATTAAATACKAACATCACCATTCTAAAAGTGAATGAGTATGATGTTTTTTTTTTTAAATTATGAAATAGTTTTACCATTTCGGAATACAATTTTATCATTTMGAAAATGTAAGTGTACTGCTTAAAATGTGGTTTAGAAGGTTTATGAAGTTTCCAGGTAAATTCAGAACCTWAAATGTAGTAGAAATTATGAASTTTCAGTTTGCCAACTTAGATACGCAATCAAAATTATAAAATTTTAGTTTACTAGTAGAAAATRGAACATTCTAGTAAAKACATAAATAGATAGAAAAAAAAATATCATATTTAAAATAAAAACCTARATTCTATGCATATTTATAAAATAAGAAAAAAAAACGTCATTCTCACCGCGGCCTCAGGCTACCAGTGTTCAAAGAAGGTAAAAGTAAAAGCGAAATTACATTGCATGAGAGATAATAGTACGTATTCATCCTTGGTACTTCCCCTRCTCTACCCAATAGCTTGAAATATTTTATAATAATTTTCCAGCTGGATTTTAACGRGTCGGCGGTACGATCCCGCTGGCAGCAGAGAGCGGGACCCGCCATGTTGGACACGTCAGCGTAAAAATCTCTGACAGTTTTTGGGGCAACGTAATGGCAAAACAAAAGGTGTGTAGAGGGAATGAGCTGGCATTCTATTTTTATAGTCTGAGGAGGCATTCAACGTAGCATTTATAATTATATAATCTTGCTTACTTTTGGGGAAATCGATATTAATTAATTAATTTCATTTTATAATATATTATGTTTATAGTGTAAAGATGGGCGATCTTCCAATATAAAATTGTAGCGTAAAGACAATATCTATCCTGAATTAGCATAAGATATCACTCCACTAGCATATACACACTGTATATTTTCTACTGCACTGTTCTGTTGTTCTAGAGGGGGATTGTTTGGTGGTAATAATGGATTGATACCTGATTGAAACGAAACTAATAATTATAAATTAATTACTGTTGCTATCTGTGGATAGAGGCGCAACTGCAATCTAGTTTTTATATAATATTGATTGAAAGTGGGAATTTATTGATCTGATTGATATTCACACGAACGTTCTAGAGGAACTGGGCATTGCCAATGTAGGCATAACCACCTACTTTACTTTATCATCTGGACGCTCTGCCTTCGTGTATACAGACAGACATTTGCAGAGAATATTGAGAAAAATCGGAATGGTAAGAGTAGATAATATTACAAAGGAGAGTGGAGGCCTATATGTCTGTCATAGTGATCTTTTTGGAGTATTTGCAGGGCCATCCCAAATCGAAAAGTTGTCTGATTGATTGGCATACAGTCATGGTGAAGTGAACAGTGAAGTGATATAGTGGTGGTTTTGGATTTCTTGGAAATBATTCTRTGAGCTCTAATTGTTGGTTTTGTTAAAAAGTGAGAAGCCTTTGGTGGAGAATATATAGGAAGTGAATTTTATTTTTGCTGTCTGTCTAGAGAAAAGGTTACTGGAGTCTCCCTCCAAGGATTTGAAGCTCTGATGAATTTGGGAATGAGGCTGATGAATTTGAAAAGACAAAGAAAGTCTGGTGTGAATCTGGGTTTTCGCAATTGGGGACACCTGAGTTTTTTCTTTGTTTGATTCATGGGCACTTGGGTTATGATTGAAACATTCAGTTTTTGGTATCAGTCTTGTTGTTGAGCACTTTGGATTTTTATTCAGACGCCTTGTTTTGGTTGTTGGGTAGCCATGTTTTGGATAAAAAATCTACTTTGATCATGGTTTGGTTGATGGGCTAGTTTTAGTATCAGTTGGTTGTTGCTAAACAGTTTTTTGTTAATACAAGCTGCAATGCGAGTGAAGTTGTTAACAACTTCGAACAAAAACAATTTCAGGTTTGCTTTCCAGACTTTTTAGGTTTCATTTAAAATCTTCGGTATAAGTATGATTTCTGGTCATTGAGCTTCTTTGTGTGTGTACTATATATTGATGTTTGAGACTGATCCATGAACTGTACAAGGGAAAAAAGTAATTGAAGCTTTTTGAAGTATTTTTTTGGGGTGGTACTTAACGATGGCTAGATCAGTGCAAACTGTGGATGAGATAGTAGATGAGATTATGAGACTGCATAGATCTTTACCTCCCAGGCCTAGTCTTGAGGAAGTTGAGGCTGCCATTGCCCTGGTAAAGGATGTGCAAAAGACAGAACAGTCTCGCTTAGAAATGGTTCAGCGGCAACCCAAACCCCCTGATGTACCAGAAGAATTATTCTCTGTGTTGCAGGAGATGCAGAAGAATCTCATTTGTCTGCAGAGCAAGGAGGAAAAAGGTGAAGCATTAGCCCTTCTTGATTTGGAGCAGTGCCATTGCCTGTTTGATGATTTGCTGCAAAAGGCCTCTGGGGCTCTTTCTCATATTGACCAAGGTAATTCAAGGCCTTCTGCAGTCCCATCTTTTCATCCAAATGGAGTTCGAGGGCTCGGGAATGGTGAAGAGTGTTTCCTGAACCAGTTAGAAGTGAAGAAAAAACAGGAGGTGGGCAGTATGCCAGAGTACAGTAAAGATGATAGTTTTATCCAAAAATCAAAAGTGTCACATTCGGAAATGGGAAATTTAGGATCAGAAACAGACAAAGTTTCGATGCCAATTTCCTTTGCAAAGCATTCTTCTGGAACAGGTTGGTTCATTTTCTTGATAAAATGTTCGGTTCTTTGTTTTCCTTTTCGAGGGAAGCAAGTTAAATCCTTCCAAGTAATTTACCCCTACATTTTTTCATGACTGAATTTTTCATCTGAAGCTTGTAGGAAGTCAGTTCAGTATATTGGGTACAAAATGATAAAATGTCTTGCAAGAATGTACTCATTTTATGTCTGAAAAGGTGGGTTTAGAATCCAGAATCCTTTCTTACTTGTAGATAAACTGAGATAATTTCAATTATTGATTCATCCACTAATTCACACCTTTGCACAGCGATCTGTTAAGAATTCTGTCCAGTGAAAGCAAATCTGTCCAAGGGCT
>JASDQU010680951.1:21027-32368 GCA_032191745.1 Picea mariana | reverse complement strand
GTATCCAAAATTCCTCGGATGCTTTGAGTTTGAACCGTTTTGCATGCAATTTAATGATGTATGACACGCTGGCATGTCTTCAAAACAAGTTTGAAACAAACTGTAGTGATCTCGTCCACAAAATCTGGCCACAGAACTTTCAACAGCATAACCGCTTAAAACTTTCACGGGTTAGCTGTTTAAAGCTATCGCTTTCAACAGCTAACGGGTAGCGAAAAAGTAGCTGGGTGCTGTTGAAAGTTGCGATATGCACAAAAGGGGATTTTCACCTTCAAAATTTATTTCTAACTGAAATCAACTGGCATCTGACCTTTCCCCTTGCATGTTGACTGCCACCTGGGCAAGAACTTGCAGGTCTGCATGAGACCTTCGCTTTAGCTTTTGTTTCAATCCTTTGATTCGCCTTTTGAGGTGTCGGGCAACCAACCTTAGTCTGCTGCAGTTGTTGACGAGACTTTCCTTTCTCTTTTTCTCCTTGACGTGCTCCTTGGCCAGTTTTTCGAATGCCGCATTCGTTTGAGAAAAGTTGTCAGACAACCTTTTATATCTGTCTCTAATTACTCGCTCCAGAACCTCCTGTTGAGCAATCACCTCCTTGAGGTGCTTGATTCGTTGATCTTTATTTGGTCTAGGTTTCCTTGACGATTCTCCTTGCTCTGTTTTACTTAATGCTTCATAATTTTGATCCCATTCTACAGACTGTTCAGAGCCCTTGATGGCATGGGACTGATCCTTTTGTTCAGACTCTGAATCTGAGTAGGGTAGATTTAAGATGCTTTTTCCTGTGCTCTGTTGTGTAGGGTGGCCTGAGTCCTGTTGTACAATTGGCTCTGTACTCTGCTCGAATTTTAATTTCCTTTTTGAACTGTGATTTTTTACCTCTGATGTCTCATCCTTCGAAGGTGCTGGTATGGCCCTTCTTCTCTTTATGCTGCTCTGAGGAGAGGCTTTCTTCTTTGCCCCTGTCATCTGTTCAATTGCAGTTTGATTTTGAGTCTCGAAACCTTCCCAGAACAGGAAGTGTTCCCAACTTCTCCCTTGTAACTTTAGCTCTTGTAGAATAATGAGTTTTATTAGTCCCAGATGACAGAGAGTCGACTTAATGCTAGAAGGTCGAGCTCTGATTCTATTGCAGACTTTATTCAAACTGTGGTATAGAAAGTAAGGTAGATTGATTGGAGCTTTGCCTGAAAAATGATCCATTAATTTAAAATGATACATCATTATCTTGTCGTATCTACCTTCAGATGTGATATATAACTGAATACCTTTGAATAAAAGCTACCACTCTTTGTCCAGGTATGAGACTAGCATTCCTTTAGCCCAGGCTTTGTGTTTGTATCCGTCCTTCAGATAGAACTTGAAATCCTGCTTTTTCAGAGCCGTTGTTTTGAACCATTTTTGCCCAGTCATAGGTAACCCTGTAGCTTCTGCAATAAACTTATCGTCCACCCTGATTTCTACAGAACCCACCCGGGCTTTGTTACCATTGAATGACATTACAAAAGCCTCAGTTGTGGCTTGATGACACCCACTCTGCAATCTGTTCACGAACTCCATGCAACCTGCGTTTGAAAA
Organism: Picea mariana; assembly: GCA_032191745.1. NCBI lineage: Eukaryota > Viridiplantae > Streptophyta > Pinopsida > Pinales > Pinaceae > Picea > Picea mariana. Next base: position 30,790 of record JASDQU010680951.1, on the reverse strand, counting down.
ACATCTTTGAACCTCGGGATGCGATTCCAGAAAAGATAAATCGCTGAGTTCTCGTTTTAACAAGAAGCCACCGCATTTTTTCATCGTTTCACAACTCTGTCACTCGACCACTGTGATTTCTGTAACTTTCTTGGTTAAAACCTTGTCCTGTGCTGCTGAAAGCAGTCTCAGTTTCTTCTCTGTGTTGGGTGAAATGCGAACCTCGGGTGTACTCTGGAAATAACCTGTGAAACACCACACCGACTTTACCTGATTTGATGGTGTCAGACACTCTGAACGTCATCTGTACCTGCGTCGATGGATGTGAACTTTCCATTTCTGGTATGATGATAGTTGCGCACCGGTTCAGAAAAGTTTTCAAATTTCTGTCATATCCTGTTATACAAGCTTAATCTGCCATGATTGCTTGCTTCCACCAGCGCATGTCTCGGATCTTGTTGTGACGTGGGGGTGATCACCTCATAATTTCATGCATGCRTGGATAATGAGCACGTGATTCGCGCTTCATGTAGTTACGGAGTTTGGAGAACATTCCTACCATCACGCTCGCTTGCCACTTTCACCAGCGCTCGTAATCTTCAGAAAACCCTGTTAGCTACAGAAAGTGAACACTTTCCACAGCGCACCGTTTGATAGGAAATCCACTTTAGCTGCGGAAAGCAAAACAACCTACCACATCATTTGAAAAACGTTTCTTGGTGCGAAAGTAAGTACTCTCCGTATCGTGCCACGTGCGAACTGTCTGTCAAGCCTTTCGCGCCTCGTTACTTTCCACAGCATTTCGAACTGATGAACCAACGCCCTTAGCTGCTGAAAGCTATCGCTTTCCACAGCACACAATGGGCCCTTTAACATGATGTTAGTTGTTGAAAGTAAACAGTCACCTTTTCGAAATAGAAGACTTTATGGATTGAATATTTCCTAAGACACACCAAAACCAAAAAATTTTTAAACTCGTAAAAACTCAAAAATGACTTGAAGATACTACTGAAAGCTATGATATCCACCCAAAACTCGGCCGAAAGGACGGTTTCATTTTGGGAGTTAACACTACGAAAACTATCCTTGAGGCCATATGCAAATTCATGCAATGTGTCATGCAGTTGGCCTTTGAATGCTTCAATCATCTATAGAATTTCCTCAAGTTTTTGAGAATGAATATCCATTGGAAACACCACATAAAATATACCCAAAAGAAATATCTTAAAATAATTTATCCAATGGCACTGATCTAGTAGCAATATGAGCACCCAATGAAAAGTTATGAACTCTACAGTCCCACCATCGTCATGAAAACCCCAAAAATAGGTGATTTTAAATCAACCATATCTTCACTTCTAGAGCTCCGATTTGGACGATTTGTTTTTTGAAATTGGCTGAAATTGTGATAGGAACTCAGATATGCAATTTTTTGGGGAAAATTCTACTCAAAAAGTTTCATATCTGAACATAAAGTGTGCCTCCCTCATTTTTCCCTAGAAAAAATCTACAAAAAGAGCCAAAACAATATCCCCTTATTTGGCCAAGGAAATTTATTTGATACCACTTTTTAAGTACCAAAGAATGAATAAAAAATACACTAGAATAAATCCAATAAGAATATATGAAAACCACACTTTATTATATCAAAACCCTTGAGGTAGGCAACACCATACAATGGATCCTATTATGGAAGGGATCCTCTCATGTTGGCTCGTCTCTTTGAGGGGGAAACCTTCTAATGAGCATCATCTTCAAATACAATAGTTCTCAACTTGTCTCATTACATTTCTTTAACCCCTTTATATAGTGCTACCATCACCTAAGAACATTCTAGAGGAGGAATCTTATAGAAGCATAACCTTCTAACAAGTCCTCTTATATTTATTATATCTAACTACTATAGTGAGCCTTATTTAATAATATAGTGGACCTATTCCACCTTAAATTCAATGGACTCCACTAGCTCTCTATCTACCTAACATTTGATACCAATTTTTAAGTACCAAATACTCAAGGCAAAGCACCACAATAGATATAGAAGAATAATATGCAAAATATCCTTTATTATAATAGAAACCCTTGAGGTAGGGAAACACCATACAATGGATCCTATTATAGAAGGGATCCTCTCCTATTCACTTGCCTCTTCGAGGGGGAAACCTCCTAATGAGCTTCAATTCCAAATACAATACTTCTCAACTTGTCTCATTACATTGTTTTAACCCCTTTATATAGTGATTCCATAACCTAACATTTTAGAGAAGGAATCTTCTAGAAGAATAACCTTCTAAGAAGTCCTCTTACATGTATTATATCTAACTTCCCATTTATTATATCTAACTACCATAGTGGGCCTTATTTAATAATATAGTGGACCTAGTCCACCTTACATTCAATGGCCTCCACTACATCTCTAGCTACCTAACACTTGTACAATTAATTACTACAAACAGATTCTAACAAAAAAAATTAAAGATACAATGCCACACACACACACACATTACATAGAGATTTTACCCTAGAAACCTAAACCAAGAAAACCAACAACTTGTGTGTGTGTGTGTGTTTGTATATGATCCCACATCATCCAAAGCCTCTAATCGACCATAATTCCTTAACCAGAATTAGAAAACTATCAACAAAAACCATGGATTGGTCATGCAAAGAATATAACACATACCCAAACACATGTAACCACCATTACCCAAAAGGTGGTAGAATGTGAGGATTGACATGGATGGAAAAGTGGTAAGTATGATATGTAAAGGTATGCTACCCCTTTCAAGGAACCCCTAGTAGTACCTTTTTTCCCATGATTGACAACATAGGACTATGACACTAATGATGGAAACCAAGGTGAAATAAGACAAAAATAACAAGTTCTTGATATTATTATCCATTATCTGATTTCAACCCATGATCCTCACTCACATTCCAAATGAATTAAATATGACATTTATATGAAACAACGACTAATGTACATGATAATGTGTTGGACTACCCTCTTCCAATGAACCATATTGATCGAGTGTGATGAGCTATGTTGATGAGGAGGGAGGCATCTAAAGGTTTGATGGGATATTGATTGTGAGACTACTAATCATCATCATCATTGAGATCATTGTATTCATTTCATACCATGTGACATGATCTCTTCCAGTTACCCCTAGGTGAGAGGGGTTAATAGACACAAAAAGGGATAGATTCATCAATGGACACCTATAATCAACCATAGGCAATTGTATCTTATCCATATTTTATAGTGGTCATTGTATCAAGGGCTAGTGGTTGGTTGATGGAGTATCACATGACATAGATAACTATATGCAACCATGGACAAGAAAAGGAAACCATGGTCACTAAGGGTGACCATAATCAACCATCATTAAACTAGGTTAAGGGTTAATTTGTTAAACATGGGTGAGTAGTGTCCCACAGTAAAATGATGCAAGGAAAAGGAAAAACATGGTCAAAATGTGACAAAATAGGGATCCATTAGTTATCTTTCTAACCTTGGTTCCTATTCATAAAATAGAGTTCATGAGAAAATTTTGGCCTCAACAAGGTAACAATCCAAATATTCCTCACAAGTTTAAGTGTCAACCATGTCAAATCAACATAATTATAATATGGGGAGTCAGTAACCCATGAGAATACTTTGAGAAGCATCATAGAGGTTCCAATAGTGTTTTGAAACCCTATTTCTAACTATTAAAAACCTAGTACAAGACTTGGGAAAAGGGTTGACATTTCATTAGTTGTCATTTTTTCCATAGTAGGAGTAGGAGTGTGGATGAGATACTAATAAACAAGAGGGACCAAATAATAGTATAGAGGATTATAGAATACCATAGTCTCTCATAGATTCATAGTAAGCTTAGATATCTTTTTTATTTGCATTGACATGCTCTATAACTGATGCAGGAGCATCACTCCGAGACAGCTACATGCCAGCCAGCTAGCACATCAAGTGTGCATTCAATGGAGGAGAGAGGCGCAGCCTTCTCGTTGTTTTTCAAAATTTGAAAATTGTATTAAATATTGTAAGGATAGTAGAGCCAAAATCCATGCATGTGCGTAGGATTTAGATAAAGGTTTCCTTAAATGGTTGTAAGACTGAGATCTAGCTCTAATTCGAACTAGACATCCATTCAATGTAATTGAATGTAATTAATGAGAGTTGGTGAGATGGAGGGAAGAGCTCGAGGAGCCCCTCTTTGTAAAAAGATCCTTTGTATCTGTAGGGGTAGTCTAAAGTAAGGAAGATATGATAGATAGGAGAGGAGAGTCGAGACTCTGTTGCAGTCCGAGCTCAAACACATTGTAATCAAGCATTCTTGATTAATACAAACAAAGTTGTTTTACCTGCATGTTGTTGTTCATGTGTTTGTGAGTTCATGAATGAATGTATTTATGTGTTTATGATATGTTGTAGATGTATGTTAGATGTGCATTTGAAGGGATAGATAGATTTTCCTATCTGAGAGTTCTTTTATTCCAGGTTTGGATTCTTTTTGGTTTCATGCAAGAGTGCATGACAGAGTACTGCGGTCTCTGTAAGCCAGTGCAAGGAGTGCATTTCTGAATTATGCCGAATATCAGACAAAGACGTGCTAGGAGGGTGCACTAGCTGAAGCATTGACTCAAGGAGAATCCTAAGGGTTGTTGAACACCTTGAAGGAGAAACTGTGTAGAGGAGAGCACAGAGAGGGAAGATAGAATTTCTAAGAATTCTGTGAGACTCTGCCAAGAGGGCATTGAGAAAATGAACAGGATGCATTGAGGAGAACTCTATTTTGAGTTTGGTAAGAGGACAGAATCACTGAGGGTTCTACGAAATATCTGCCAAGAGGGCATTGAGTAAGTGCATAGAGTGCATGGGAGAGGAACTCAATTCAAGTTCAGAGAAGAAGAAGTGTCGAGGAGGAAGACACTCACATAGTCATTAAATACTCTGTCGGTTCAGTAAGGAGTGCTTGAACGGGAGGCTTCCAAGAGGGCACCAATCTTCATTTGAAGGAGAAGGCAAGGGTCGAATCTCTTAGAGGTTCAAGCAGGAAAATATTAGGATGGATAGCACAGTTGCGTGCAGGGACCCTTCAAGGAGTGCAGAGGTCGAGAAACCCTTTGAGGTTTTAGAGTGAGAAAATCTCAGGAGGGAGCTACATCTATCGTTGGATCATCACTGGGAAGAAAGATCTGGACCATTGAATCTACGTGCAGGCAGCAGGAGGAGAGCACATAGGAGAATAGATCTGAACCGTTAGATCTAGCGCAGATAGCCAACCACCATTGGATCAAGCGAAGTTGCATGAAGGATAACGACAGGACCAGTCAACTCTCAAAGAACAAGAGAACAGATCTGGGCCATCATATCTAGAGAAGGGGACCGATAGTCGTCGAATCTGGGAGGAGGTGCATGAGGTTTAACCCTCATATAATCAAAGGAGAGAGGACCCGTCAAAGTCCCAAAAGAATCAGGGGTGTCCATCTCAGAGGATGCGTGGCAGATATCCAGAAGCCATCGAGGTTTCGAACACTGGGAGTTCAAGGAGAAGGAGTCATGAGACAAGAATTTCTGGCTCACGAAATTGTGAAACGATCAACACCGTTCATCAAGGAGGACACATGGCGAGTGGTCAAGGTTTCAAGGAAATCCCTGAAAGGATGTGGGTCGTCGATCCAGTTGGATCACAGCCGTTGGTTCAAGAGGGACATCGACCGTTGATCTCTCAATAGAGATATTTTGACATTCTGGGGTTCGGCATTTCAACAATTCCGAGGACAAGGTGCTGGGGTACTTTGCGTTGAAAACCCCGAAGTCATGAAATGCAAAAAGCATCTCTTGGCTTGGCATTTCGGCATTTCGGCATTCCGGGGTTTGGCATTTCGGAAATTCCAAGGATAAGGAGTCGGGGCACTTTGAGTTGAAAACCCCGAAGTCACGAAATGTGAAAAGCATCTCTTGGCTTGGCATTTTGACATTTTGACATTTCGGCATTTCCGAGGACAAGGAGCCAATGCACTTTGCGTTGAAAACCCCAAAGTCGTGAAACGCGACATGTCTTTGGAGTAGGGTTGTGGTCACGGAGGAAGCAATCACATGGACCGAGATTTGGTTAGGGGCTAATCGTCGTTGAGCCCATTTTGAAATTTTGGCATTTCGGCATTCGGGGATTGAAGAGTCAGAGACTCGACATCAGGATTCACGAAGTCGCGAAATCCAAAATTTTCCTTTTCGGAAAAAGTGTCGATCATATTTGGTCGAGGGTCATATTTGGTGGTCATGTGGAGGTGAAGACTCATGCCTAGTGCATGTTGTGCAGGTGGGGTTTTCATGAAGGACCTGTGGATCGGATTCGTGGGGTTCCAGTGAGGGCCCGAAAGGACTATTTCAGTTCTCCAGATTTGAAGAAGATCGATCCTGTGCGGATCTCGGCCCGAGGGTTGGGGGTCTGCATCAATAACACCTCATTTTCCCCCAAGACTGTGATTATGCACAAACTTCATATGTTAAATTTTATGAGGCATGTAATTATGTTTTAATAAAAACAACAAACCATTCACTGAGAGGGAAAAACCTTGACAGTAATTTCCATGATACACCAAAGGAAATTGATGATGAAGAGGGACTAATTGGATGGTTGTAGGAGGTGGGATGAGGTGTATCAATGAAAAAAATAGGAAGCATGCACAACAAGCTAATATATTCTTGTAAGCATAAAAAACCCCATCTACCATCATATCATATTTCAAATGACAAACCACATGACCCTTGAAAGAAGTCGCAGGGGTGATTGGGCCAATTAATGGTTGGTGATAGTTGGTCCATGAGACAACACAATTGTTTTAACCACTTGCAGAGGGATACCAAAAACCCACCCCCTTTATACTAAAATGGAATATCGTAGGTGGAATCTACCAGAAGATCTGAGATTTCTTAGGGACGGAGAAGAAGACTTGGGAGAAAGAAAATAAGGAGAATTCATAGATGTAATGGGGACCCACAACAGATAACACAAGAGAAAGAGTCACAAAATAGAGAACATGGGAGAAACAATCACACAATAGAGAACACATGAGAAAGAGTCACACAACAATGAAGACATGAGAGGCTAAGTCGAATAAGGGAGAACATAGCATAGAGGATCAAAGGTACCAATTGAGGAAGAGAAGAAGAAAGAAAATTTATGGAGGTGAACAAGAAGCTTGACTGAGTTGTTAATGGTCATCCTGGATAGAGAAGGCCCAGATCCCGAACTGGAGCATTAGAGGGTCGCATGTTGGTGCTTAATAGATATAAAACGACACTGGTAAAGTGAGTCCACTAATGGAATGTTGAACAGAGAAGGGACTCCCTTGTGCAGAGGAAATCTAGTTGAGAAACCACCTGATAAACCTATGGAGACCCAAAGCTCAGTGGGATGTGGAAACTTCTTCTATGTCAGAGGGGGAAGGAGAGTAACTTTCATGTATCATAAAAATATTAGAACCCTGCTAAGTCAATTTACTTTGTGGTATCATGGCTTCACATGGGGGTAGTGTGTTGTAGTAAGTTAGTCTATAGGAAGGCCTAAGGTTGGGAGGAAATGTGTCCTCTCTCAGTCCATTAGATTGGGCTATTTCCTTATCAAATAAGTGTTTATTTTCTCTAGATCTATTTATGACAGATGTATTTGTATGGATATGAAATTGTTGAATTTAGAATCAACTTGGATGTGTATAAATTCATAGTTGAATGCATGAATGTCAGGACCTATATGACATGTATTTCCTGAACTGATAATGGTGAAAATGAATAAGCATGGACTGTCGTGTAATCGACCATTTTATTCTCCTATGTAAAAAACGCGTAAGTCATGCAAGATTTCCATTATAAGTGAAAATGGACTGAAATCGCCTTTGAGTGGTTTTAAGACCCTTGGAATTAAGATTGGATTAATATAGAACTCAAAAAATGACTAAGTCCCCAAAGCAGGATGATATATTTCCTTCAAATTATTTGTTAATGTGAGGAGAAATCACCTCCTTCAATCTAAAAAATCAAGACATCTCGACCCTTCATTAGTGGGGCATATCGTTAGGAAGTTCCAAGTGCAGAGGCCAGTACAAGGTCTGACGACACTAGAATCCCAAGTGGGAACAATGACTGTTGATATAGTTTTATGTGTCTCGAAAAGGTATTGAACATTGATATGATGTATGTCATCATTGAAGGTCCCAGGAGGAGTGTGTACATCATGTCGGGAGGGTCGATGATATTTTAACATAGGATTTGATGATATTCATCTATATGTGGCCCCCTTTTTGGAATTATTTCCCCCCCCACCATTGATTTTGAATCCCTTTTCCTTTACTTAGAAAAAAACTAGGAGGATGATGTCATAGTGACATCTTGGTGACATGAATTTCCACCTTGACATCCCATGTGTTGTAGTAGTGACAGGTTTCACTCTGTAATTGGTTTTTGGAGCATGTGTGGGTCCCATTGGGCTAAGGAGTCCCTTTGGTCCCTTCGTGGCCTATTGTGACCATTGGATCAGTCGGGGACCATCCCTGAGAAACCTCGGTCATATATCACATGCATATCATCATTGGAGGCAGGAAGAGTGAAAACCTGAGAGGAGACCAAAGCATCGATGATTCAAGAATTGACAATGCAATGACGATTGTTGATCTACCAATGGGTGGGAGGAATCCCTGTCGTCGATCTTCCATGAGACTTGTTCAAGGAAGAGTGAGGATGATGATATCACATGATGATGTGGCATGCCAACAAGGTATCTAGAGTGTCTAGACCGACCGGTGTCAGTTGGTGATTATCTTATTAGATCAAGAGAGGAGAGACATTGGTATCCGTTGATCTCATCGGATATATAATGAGGAGATCGAGACCATTGGATACATATGTGTCATAGTCAGATGAGTGGAAGTTTTACATGGATTACATCTGGGAAAGGATCGTTGACAATGCAAGGCTGTGAATTTAATGACGATCATGTTGGATCATGTTGTCATTGATGCCAAATGATTGATGTCAAAGAATTGTATTGATTGATTGATTTATTGATTGATGTCAAAATATTGATGTGAAAGGAACACTGTCTTTTCATAGTATATTGATATAGTGATTGATGGATCATGTATTATCCTTGATGTGAATGGATTGATGTCAAGTGGAATCATATTCATATGATGTCATGCATATATGAAGATGGATCAATGAGTTTTCATTGATATATGATGCATATATGAATATGGATTGATGTGGTTTCATTGATATATGATGCATAGTTGGATTGATGTAAAGATGACTCATTATTGTCTTGATAAGGAGTACAAATGGATGAACTCCAAAGTGGTCCCCTTATGGTGAAATCCCTCATGGGAAGATTCTTTTTAGCTAAGTGTCTTATCATGGTTGATAGGAATTACAAATGGATGAACTCCAAAGTGGTCCCCTTATGGTGAAATCCCTCACGAGAAGACGCTTTTTGATTGAGTTATCCTAGAGTATGGTTATATAGCCCATGCTTAATTTTGGAATAATGAGATCAATATCAGTGAATTTTTCAATGAAACTATCCTAGATGTATAGTTCTTGTCATCTCATTTACAGTGCTATGTGGAACGTCACATAACTCCTCACGGTTTGAGAGTTATGGCCTTACGAAGTTGGAGGACCCTCATATGTTGGCTTGAAGCCCCTAAAGGTCAAAGAAGTCAAAGTGCTTGCAAAGAATAAATTATTTAAAAGTGAAGTGACAAAGTCAAAGAAGAT
>JASDQU010680948.1:69534-86005 GCA_032191745.1 Picea mariana | reverse complement strand
TAAAAAAAACCTTGAGACATTAGGATTATACATAAGTAATCACTCAATTCTATTCATCTAACAATTTTCTGCCTTAAATCAAATGACTCTATCAAAAAACTTTCATTTCTTAAAACTTAATTCTATAAACTATTTAGCATATTATATAGATAGATTATCTAGATAATACATTAATTCATTGTATATATATTCTTCAATATTAATTATTTTTTGAAAATTATATAATATAATTTCAATTCATTGTATATATATATATATATATATTATTTAATATTTTTTTAATTATATAATATAACGTGAATTGCATTTTATTATTTTAATATTTTTAATAGAAACACATCATTTGTTTTGAACAAAAAAAATATTAGCCTTAACCTTTCACTACTTTTCTAGTTTTATTGGAGAAGCTTGAAATTGAAAAATATCTTGATAATTTTAATGGTTAAGATGACTACAAACTTAACCAATCATGGAAACCTATCGTTCATCCCCTTCATAATCAAGATTCTTAGAAAATTTTGGAAACCTACCATTCATCACCTTTGTAATCAAGCTTCTCACAACTAATTTCATTTTTATGGCCATTATTACTCATATTTCTCTCTACCTCTTTCTATCTTTGACCAATTTATTCTTCTCTCTAAACTCTTTTACTTATCTCTTTGCATTTCATTTTAGCTTCATTTTACTATCAATATCAATTATCTCTTTATTAATATTATATTTTTAATTTCACACTATTCTCTTTATTTTATAATCAATATTAATAATCTAGTTTAATACTATTAATTACCTCATCTTATTCTTAACATTGATTTTCTCATATCAACCCCTTTTATTATTTTGTTTCTTTCTAGTTTATCATCCAATCTTTACTTCTAAAAAGTTATTGTCCAAAAATCTCTTATTACTTATCTCCTAATCTCCTAATATTAGTGTATTTTATAATATTAATGTATTAAAATGACATAGATCCATCTTAACCCCTCATCTATCAAGACTCCAAGGATCAAATCAATTTTTGTCTCATTAACCACCAACATTATCATCATACTAATTTATACTAGTACAGATCCATCTTAACACCATATCTATCAATGGAGCACCTCGTTTCTCAATGCCCCCGTCCAAGGGGTCGCATGGGTTCTTTCCGTTATGTGCGGGGGTTTGAGGCAATGCCCGAGATTTATGTTGGTTTTCCAAGTTTGAGTTTCAAGGGGGAAAATCTATGTGTAATGTGTGTATTTACCATGTTGTATCTTTTCTAATCTGTTTGTAGTAAATAATTGTACAAGTTTAAAATCTACAAATCTAGTTTAATAATATTAATTACATCATCTTATTTTTAATATTAATTACCTCATATCAATCCCTCTAATTCTTTTGTTCCTTTCTAGTTTATCACCAGATAGTAGCTTCTAATTTTTTTTATCCAAAAATATGTTATTATGTATCTCCTAATCTTGGGCAATTTATTTATTTCACCCATCTCTTTCCTCTCCAACCATCATCTACTATTTTTCTTCCTTAAATGCAAGCCACACAACACTATTTTCCAAGGTATAAGTGCTCTCTTTTCCAACATATAAACTTCATTCACTTTTCAAAACCTCTTACACTACGAACCTATACCCATATACTCATATTAGATCTCATTTTAAAAATATTGATCACACTACCAACCTTCCTAACCTCCTAACTCAATAAAAGTATGGTGATCTTGGAAAGCTTCTCTTAATGTTTTTCGAGCACAGCAAAAAATTCTAAAGAATCACAAGTAATCACTTACCCTCTTAAGGTCCGATAGACCAATTAGGTCTTCGTGGACGTTAAACATCATCATCATCATCATATGAATTTTCATTTTATGCATATATTTCTATTATATCATATATTCTTACTTGCATTTTATTATTTTAATATTTTCTTTTGTTCTTAACCATTAGGCTCACTCATTTTATATTTTGTATGTCCTAATATATGGAGTTAGTAATAATTACTTTACTTTGGTATATAATTACATTTTTAATATATTTTAAAAAAAAATTGATATATCTTAATATATTTAATAATATTATTATATTACAAAATATTTTAATATATTAAAAATTATATATTGGTTTGAATTTGTTATGTTTCAAATACATTAATATATTACAAAAATAGTAGTGTATTTCATAATTTCAAAGTATTAAATCAACATAGATTCATTTTAACCCCTCATCTATCAAGAGTAGAGGGATCAAATCTCAAGGTGAAAAACAAATTTATAGTGAAAAACTTAGGAATGGTTAAAGATTCAATCTCTCAGATCCATGGTTAAGATGGATCTATGTTGAAATATTTTAAAAGTACTAAATTGTAAAATTATAGACTAGCAACAATCATAGGGCATATATTTAGCACATTAATAATGTTGTTTTCTATATAAGTCTATAAAAGTATAGAAACACATTAATATTATTAATGTGGTTGTTTCTAATAGCTTCTAGCATAAAGATATCTTCCAACAATTAAATCATATATTTATATAAATAAATTTGAAAAAAAAAACTTTATTATTTATAAAATTTATATTAATATAATTTTATTAATATTAACATAAATATTATACTATAATTTTATGTTATATTAAAAGTATATTATCTTATTTTATATTGATGTTTGTATTAACTTGTAACAATATAATATATGTTTTAACTTACATTTATAGAGAACTTTGTTATTAGATTTTAATCAATAACGATAGATTAAATATTGTATTATAATATTCAAACATTTATAAATTTTTATATCCATTATAATATTAAATTAAAAAAATAGAGGTATATTATAATACTAATATATTATATTATTAGTTATAATATTAAAAACAAAATATTAATAATTTTGATATATTATATCAATATTAATATATTATATTAATATTATATAATAATTTTTTTACATAACTTTATTATTAATAAAGTTTATATTAATAAAATTTTATTAATATTAGTTTTATTTTAGCTAATCTTTATGGAATTATTTTGGAAAAGAAGATTATCCTTTACCTAGAAAGTCACAGTAAAAGAGTGAAAGGCCATGCCTGGTTTAGGAGATATCATTCAACTATGGACCATCTTGTTACCTTTAGGATCATTGCAAAGGAGTTACACAATACTAAAACCATTCTTTTTTGTTGTTTTGTTGACTTTATCAAAGATTTTGGAATAGTTCCTAGGAAAAGCCTTTAGAATAGGTTGGAAGAGATAAAAGTGTCTCTCAAGTTGAGGGGTGCTGCAATAAGGATGTATGAGAACGTTATTTATATGTTTAAAAACATTGAGGGCTGGTCAAAAGAGATTAAATGCAGTATTGGAGTCAAACAAGGTTGTCCCTTACCCCCTCCCCTCCCCTTTTTGGCATATACATTGACAAGTTAGAAGATTGCTTGGAAAAATAGGTTGTGTCGTCCCTACTCTCACTAGTATAGTCATAAATCTTCTTCTTTATGTTGATTATATCGTTCTTATGGAAAAGACTCCCCATGATCTTGAAAACCAACTAAGAATCCTCAAGGATTTTTCCTCCAATATGGGTATGACTGTTAATACTAATAAGACTAAGGTCATGATTATTAAATCCAATACGATCACTTATGATACCTTCATAAATGACAACAACAAATTTGAGGAAGTGACCTCATACAAATATCTTGGAATTGATATTCACCACAAGCTCAATTGGAATTATAGCATTGAGATAACGATTATTGGGGGATGGAAAGCTTATTATCTTCTTCAAAACAATTGTAAATCAGTTGATATTTGGAGTTGGGATAAGAAGAAGCTCATCTTTGAGACTCTTGTTGCACTTGTTATTATTTATGGATGTGAAGTCTCGGGCTGTAGTATCTCTCATGAATCTTGGAGAAAGATAGAGCAAATATAAATAATTTTATAACCTATAATCTCAAATTTAAAGGAAATACCTATCCCAGTCGCCTCTTAGAAACAAGCCTCTCCCCCATTGAGAGAATGACTATGACTAGATGCCTAATGTATAAGAACAAGTTAAAAAACATGGAAGACAAGCGGCTTCCTAAAATTGCTTCAAAATCAAGTCATAACCACCATCGACTCAAGCGAGGATGGAATAAAGATGATCGGTCCTGGATAAACTACTGGGGAATCATGGAAGACACCATTTTGCAGAATAAAGATATTATTAAAAAAATCGTCAAATAAAAATTTAAGGAGAAAATGTGGCGTGATAAAGAGTTAGAGGAAAAAAGAAAATTAAGGTATTATAAGGATGTAATCAACCCTATTATAGAATATCAAAATTATCTACCTGTTTTTCCAAGTGCAAAGAAAATAATAAGCATTACGAAGATTAGAAAAAATTCTCACAAGTTCCATAGTGAACTGGGGGTTGGTCAATTCCTAAAATGCCATGGGATGAAACAGTGTCACTTTGTGACACTAAGAAGGTTGAATANATATTAGATCTCATTTTCAAAATATTTGTCACACTACCAACCTTCCTAACCTCTTAACTCAACAAAAATATGGTTATCTTGGAAAGCTTCTCTTAATGCTTTTCAAGCACATAAACAAAATTATAAAGAATCACAAGTAATCACTTATCCTCTTCAGGACCGATAGACCAATTTGATCTTAGTGTACGTTAATCATCATCATCATCAACATAAATATTATATTATAATATACAACCTAAGCAGACCTACTGATTAAGAACATGTGTCTCCTCTTAAGAGATCACAAGTTCAAATCCTGAGGGGGGTAGGGTATGTATATCTCCGTAGACTTTACCATCCAAATCAATGGGCGGAGGGGGTCCATTGTCCCACAAACATGGCGGTCTCATACACCAATTTGGTGTCTTTCTTGGAAGCGACCTTAAAAATAGATTATTAGTATTAGTATTATAAATCAAATTTGGTCTCATTAACCACCACCATTATAATCATATTAACTTATACTAGTATAGATCCATCTTAAATCCATATATATCAAGACACCGCCTTTCTTGGGATGTTACATGGGGCCAAGCTAAGGGGTTAAGGGCAGTATGGGTTTTGATTAATCCGGGTTATTGGATTAGGGTTTTGGATGCTAAGGATTCCTATCTATCTATCTATCTATCTATCTATCTATCTATCTATCTATCTATATATATATTGTATTGTAAACAATGTATGGAAAAACGAATATAGAATACGTTGGTTTTCACAGTTTGGGTTCCGAGGGGAAAAATATCTATGTAATGTGTGTATTTACCATTGTATATTTTGTGATCTCTTTGCAGTATTTATTTCTTTGACCAATATCTTTCCTCTCCAACAATCATTTACTATTTTTCTTCCCTAAATTCAAGCCATGTAACACTCTTTTCCAATGTATAAGTGCTCTATTTTCCAACATATAAGCTTCATTCACGTTTCAAAACCTCTTACACGTTGTTTTCCAAAAAACTTATCTAACATATATATGGAGTTTCATTTTATGCATATCTTTGAATTATATCTTTGAATTATATGATATATTCTTACTTTCATTTTATTATTTTAATGTGTTTTTATTGTGACTAGAGGAGATCTACATGAGTTCTAAAGCCAAGTATGAGAGAGATGTTCATGTAACATAACTTATTAAAATAATAATAAAACATTAAAATAATAATAATGCCAAAATATAATAAAAAAATATGCCGACACCATTGAATCTAGTTTAATACTATTAATTACCTCATTCTTATTATTAACATTAATTATCTCATATCAAACCTTCTTATTCTTTTGTTTCTTTCTAATTTATCAATAAATCTTCACTTCTAATTTTTTTTATCCAAAAGTATGTTAATATTTATCTTCTAATCATAATGGATAATTTATTTATTTGACCTACGGAGGAATACATACCTTACCCCTCCCTAGATTTGAGCTTGTGACCTCTTAGGAGGAAACACATGTTCTTAAACATTAGGCCCATATATATATACTTACATTGAATGCATAACAATCTCTTTGTGTGTATATATATGGAGGTCCTAATATATTAAGTTAGTAATAATTACTTTACTTGTTTGTTTTTTGTAAGTGAGCTTAAGAACTTGTATTACTAAAGGGGGGTTATGATATAAAAAAAGGGAACTCCCTGGTCTGCAAAAGAGGAAACCAGGTCAGAGGTTCCCGAGTTGTGTTTTCTACAATAGGCAAGGGGTAGGACTAGATTGTCATCATGGGAAACCAACCCAGTCCTACCATATCCAGTTTTTGACAGTATAAGAACAACAGACATGAAAAAGATAACCAAAATAACAGTAACAGAGGCTGAGATTGACACAGGACTGACTCGACTGACTTGACAATAGCCTAACCAGACACTAGTCTAGGATGATGATATGTTTCTTTCCTTCATCCGCCTGGCCCTTTTTCTCCTCCTTTTTGGGGATCGTCCGAGTCTTTCTCATATCTGTTGGCGCTTCTTTCCTGTCGAATGGCGTGGTGTCCATGTGATGAACGTAGCGCAAATAGAGGTGAAATTGAGAAGCCAACCGCTCTATCCTATCTTTCTAGTCCATATCGACCTTAGTTAGCAGTTTGCTGATGGTTTTCAAGCTGCTGAGGTGACTCAAGGCTTCGCTCAACAATTTCGTGTGTTCCTTTTTGTTCTCCCATCTGGCATCCTCCCTCTCCAAGATCACTTTGTCAATCAACATATTTGTTTTCCATGCCATCTCCACCATTTTTTGGTAGAGGGTTTCCCTAGGCTGCATGGCTCTTGGGTTAGTTACCAAGTCCGCTTCTTAAGCCAGAGCATCCCATGTTTTTCCCTTGTCCTTTTCGTTGATTTCCTTCTCCAACCAGGTGATGGTTGCCTTTCCTTTCGTTTCCTTCATACGCACCACCCTGTGTGGCCTATGGATGCTCCTTTGTTGTGTTCTCAACCTGTTTTGGTCTACCTGGGTGTTCCTCCTTTCCTTTCCCTTCTGTCTTTTGGTAGCCTCTGCAATTACGCTCTTCTGTTTGTCTCTCTTCTTGTTGTTTATTCTCTTATTGAAATTTCCCTGCTGCGGGATCATCTTTCCAATCATAGTGTGCCCGTAAAGGTGAAACTTCCCATCCTTTTTCCTCACATCGTACTTATGATCATGATGACTCGACCATTATTCTTGTACTGGCCCTTGCCCCTGCTCTCTTGATATCCTACTGGACAAGTCCTTGTGCCTGCTCCTTGGTGTGGTGGATCGATACTGGTCTGTGTCAATCCCTCTTTCCTTACATCATTATATGGTTGTTGTTTTATGTTGATACTTTCCCATGAGATTTCCCTACAAATCTTACTATTTACAGGACCTTGTTGTCGTACCCTCATGTGTTGTATAATTTGATTCGGCATTGTGATTGGTAGTCGAGTGTTGAGCAGTCATATCCTTCCTTGGTCCGTCGAGCCTTTCGTTGCCCTCCTCGATGTGACCTTCCTTGCAATAATTACTTTACTTTGGTATATAATTACTTTTTTATTATATTTAAAAAATGAAATATTTTAATATATTAAAAATTATATATTTTTTTGAATTTATTACGTTTCAATGTGTCATAGGTTCAATTAATAGATTACTAAAACAATATAATGATTACATAATATATTCTAAAATACATTATTATTAACATAAATATTATACTATAATATTATATTATATATTATACTATAATATTATATTATATTATGTTTGTAGTAACTTATAACAATATAATATATGTTTTAACTTACATGAAGAAAGTTAAGTTTACATAGAACTTTGTTATTAATGTTAAGTTTACACATAACTTTGTTATTAATTAATAAAGATATATTAATTATCTTAGTGGACATCATCAATATTAATTTAAATATTTTGTTATAATACTCCAACATTTATAAATTTTATATCAATTAGAATATTAAATTTAAAAAATATAATTGAATCTGCAAGGAAAATGACTGAAGAATGGAAAGAGGCTGAGAAGGAATTGAGAAAAGCACTTCGAAAGGAGGGGAAATACGAAGGTGCAATTTCTAAAGAAAGCAAACAATTGCAGGAAATCGAGGAAAGATTCAATATCGAAATTTCTACGACAGAAAAGGTGCGTAGAGCATTGAATATTGATAAAAAGTGTCTAGAGGTTACTATTGTGCAGTTGAAAAATCAAATTGAAGTGATATCTGCAGAATCAGAGGCAACCAATAATGCTAAGAAATTGGGAAACGATAAGATTTTAACATAGACTGTAGTGGCAAAAAATGAGACTGTCGAGATCACTGGAAGTAGCTAAATGACACAAGAGGCTTGGAATGCGGAGAAGGAGAACCTTTTGAGTATTCTTGAAGAGATAAAAAAAAAGCTTCATTTGATGGCTAGTGAGAAAGGATCATTGAACAAGACAAATAGAGAGCTAAGGACTGAAGCAGAGTCTTTGAAGGCCCAGTTGGTATCAGAAACTGAATCTGCAAGGAAAATGAATGAAGAATGGAAGGAGGTCAAGAACGTAGGAAAGAGAAAGATTCAATATCAAAATTTATGCGAAGGAAAGAGAATGCAGAACAATCGATCTTGATAAAATGAAACTGAAGGCTACTGTTCTGCAGGTGAAAAATGAAATTCAAGTGATAACTGTTGAATTAGAGGCAACCAGTAAAGATGCGAAATTGGAAAGGAATGTTTTTTTATCATAGATTTTAGCAGCCAAAAAGGATACTACTTAGATCACTATATGTAACCAGATGGCACAGGAAGCTTGGAATACATAGAAAGAGAACTTGTTGAGCAGACTTTCAGACCTACACACAAACCTTGTGTTGATGGCTAGCAAAAAAGGGTCACTAGTGAAACAAACCCACTTGTATTAGTATAATGACAAACTGGTTGTCTGAAACACAAGGTGAAAACAATAAATAAAGAAGAAGAAAACCCAAAAATGATTGAGAGTGAACGCTACAATCGATTTCGTATTGATTATTTAAATACTATTCAATTTATAGTTTTATGGTTAACTGCAAAAACCATTTCACTAACTAATTTGTTTCATCGGATTACAACTCTTAACACTCCCTCTTAATCTCGAGGATTACATTATTAGTAATACCTAAAATTTGACATTGAAATTGAAAAAGATCTCTTCCCAAAGGTTTAGTGAAGATATCAACTAGTTGAGCTTTAGAATTGTTGGTCCTAAAGTCTGCACCTGACTGCTAAAGGGAAAAGCTAGGTCACCTATCAGTTTAGAATGATTGTTTCTTTTGCTTTTGTGTTGGTTGGTCAGAGGATTGTTCTATAAAGACAAAAGGATGGTTGGGTTGGAGGAATGATAAGGTTGAGGGTTCTCCTTGGGTGGTGGTACACTAATGATAGACCAGTGAAATAATAGAAAACAGGGGAAACAACAGACTATTCAATGAATAATATGGTTCAAGAAGTTCAAGACATTAAACATGTATCAAAAACACAGTTACTCCCATAGGTTGCAAATAAAACAAATCTTAACCAAAGCATTAACTGTTTGAAAGGTTGCATATCGTTGAAAACAAGTTATACAATAGCTGAAAGGAAATGAAATGTACATTGCACGAACCAAAAATTGCATTCAAGATAAAAATAAAAACACATAAATATTTGAACGAAACAATGTCATCAAGAGTATGTTCACCAGGTAGAGGGCTTTAATCCATACATAGAACGGGTCCAACCAATCTGATTCATTGCTATTCTTTCACAAAAATCCAACCCTTACAATATCCAAAAACTTACTATTTAAAAGAGTTGCAGAGGCTCTCATCCTAAGAGGACTGAGACCTAAATTTAGGTAACTATTTGTAGAACTAATTATTAACTTCACTAATACACTGGACTTAATCAACAAGAGTGGTTCTTATCACACACAGAATACCACTCTTGTATCTAATCTAAGAAATGATGGAATTAATCAACTAAAAACTACTACTGTCTCTCAGACACAAACTAATGCATGTGTTGGAGTGATATGGATTTTATGAGAAGAACGAAATGGATAAAGATTCTTAACATGTGCTTAACAAAAAATAATATAGATACAATAGAATTGGTTTTCTATTCAATAAGGAAATAAGATGAAATTGTAAAATGTAGCAGAAACAAGCTTGTTGGAATGGTGGCGGCTTATCTCTGAGAAGAGATGTGACGATTGTGCTTATTCGCAATAACATGATTACAATGAGGCTATGAAGGCATTTTTACAATAAACAGGAATTCCCAAAACCATAGACATCCAAAAACCTAACCCTAGGAGATGAAACGCCAAAATTCATGTGGGCCTCGTAAGTTAGTACATCAACTTCCCGGGGTCGTAACTTTTGCATACGGTCTCCGTTTTAGGTGTATGATAGCTCATTGCAAAGGTATTTTAAAGGAGATTCATTTAGGGGGGGAATATAGAATGAAATATATATATTTCTCTCAATTTTCCCAAAAAAACATCGTCTAGGGCCTCAAAATGACTCTAGAAGTGAAAAACTGCTAAAAATAGTAAATTACCAAAATTGCTAGAAAATTGTTTTGAGCCAGTTGGAAAAGGTGGGTGGCCATTGATATCCACCTGGTTCAATCCTCCCTCCTTAGGAATAAATGGTATCCATTGCGTTTATTTTCCCCATCATATGAGGAAATTTCTGCTGAATTTGGCCCTGGGTGAGCCACTTGCCCCGGTGCAGGAGCTGCCCTACTTTGACGAATTGATAAAGTTGGATCCTTTGTTGTCAATTACCCTTGATATGTGTGTCCACAATATGATCACTGGATGAATATTGTATGCAGTCAAGGTTGAGCTCTTTCGGTGTCAGTGGTTCTGCTATTTCTGAAGTGTCCAATAATGGTGGGAAATAAGGGTGAAGGAGATCCATGTTGAACACTGGGTGCAGGCCAAGATAAGGAGGAATGTTGAGCTCAAAATCATTATCCCCCACAGCCTTGGTGATTATGTATGGCCCATAACGGAGTGGGCTAAGATTCTTATGGGATCTTGTAAGGCGTTCTTTCTGCAAGTGCAACCAAACTTTTTCGGCCACCTAAAACTTATGTGGAACCTGATGTTGATCATGGAGCTACCTGTACTTGTCATTGGAATTCTGTAGGATATCCTGTAATGTTCCTGAATTGGCTAGTCTAGGAAATGCTGCTAATGTGTGTGTAGGATCAAATATTTACAACATATAAATGATCATACAAATAATAAATGCAACAAAGGACTGCAAAGTTTGTATTATGATATCTTTGTGGATTACAAAATGGTCGAATGCGACTGAATAAACTGACAATACTCAACTAGATCAACAGACAAAGGATCTTAGCTGGAATAAAAATAAGCAACTACGACTAAATAAAATAACAACACTTGGCTAGATCAAAATACAAAAGGATCTTAGCCGGAATACAAATAAGCAACTACAAGATAATACATGGAATATGGGAGCACTGGGGAATCAATGAAGAATGATGGAAGACCTGGATGATCTTTCTGGTGACTAGGATGTGTCTTTCAACACCGAAATCATCCAACTGGTGTCTTCCTCCTAGAATACACTGAACTATCTCTCCTGAGATGCACCTCTTCTCCTCAATGACAAGTCATAATCTGCATAATGATGAATTAGGTCACTAACCCTTCCTTTATAGCTTTCCAAAACCCTAAGTCCCTGCTGAAACCCCAATTCATTGTTCACTTCCAACACCCTAAATCACTACTGAAACCCTAATTCACTGTTGAATTCTTCCCTCCAAGTGACTTTTACTTTATTTTATTATTCCTTGATTAAATCACTTAATTAATTAATTAATTAACCATTTTACCTCTAAAAAGTGATTTATCCATCCTTATAGCTTCTCCAGCCACTGAAAGTCACTTCTCACCATCTTATCCTATAGTGATCTTCTTCCTGATTCTGATGAGCTATCACACTAAGAGTTTTCTCCAAGTAATATGCCCATTATGACCTTCTTAGTGAATTTAATTAATATATGACCCATAATAACTCAAAATTACAGAAATCATCGGAATGCAATGAAACCAAAGCTAAGCTTTGAAGAATGGATCTTGATGATGAACAAAGCAATTTGGGCCCAAATAAACCCCTCAGTATCTCCCGAACTCTTTGTCACCCCTATCTAACTAGTCGGGTAAGCATAACACTCTAAAATGTTGTAATGTTATAACGTCCCAAAATGGAGACATTACAGTCCTCCCTGCCGGAAGATTGCTTGTCCCCAAGCAATAACTGAATCCAACTACATATGATACCAGGGTCCCATATCCACTTGTGTGACACAAGGTAGACTCCCCTCAAGATGTGGTCTCTCCAAGTGCTCACCACACATGACACCCACATGCTCCTGATGAGTGGAATGATCAATGGCCAAAGAATCTCAGTCAACTCCTCGAGAAACTACTCTACTCTAAACTCAACTCCATCAAATGTTGAACTACCAAGCATTCCAATCCCCGGATCCCATATCAAAATTTGAACTGCAATGCCTCGTGAGATATAATCCTGTAACATATCACTACCATGAGTCTCCTGCAAATAACACATGGTCTCAAACCGAAATGAGTCTGTCCTACCAGACCATACCAAACCCAACACGGCCCCTACCGATTGAACATGTTGCTTCCATAGTGAGGTACTACAAGACCTCAACAAATCACCAACCAGTGATGTGCTCTCCCCAATACTGAAACTCAATGGAAAATCAAGGGGACTTCCCCCTGCAAAGGTCCACTCGTCTCCACTAGTCAATGAAATTACCAACTGTCTCACCACCCCTTGTGAAGGGTGGTCCTTGTGACCTATGGATATCCTCATGTATCTCTGGATCATATCTCTCCATAATCATCAGTGATCCTCGATATTCCTCATGCTCCTGCCTCAACTGGTGCTTCATTGCTAAACCACCAACATCCTCCCACAATGTGGCTGAGGGATATATCTGACTCTCTGCTGAAATAGGTGTAGTGGGTTTTTGTCTAGTTTCTTCAAGGAGCTCCTCTGATCTGGACTCTGATTCCCAAAGGTTTTTCTGTGTGCCTTCCAAGAATCTCTGTTTTCTCACCAACTCATGAGTGAGTCGGTCCACCTCAATGTCCTGCTCCCTCAATGCCATGTGATACATCTTTCCAACCTCCAATAGGTAATCCCTATCCATCAACAACTGTTGGTAGTCGACCCTCATAACAATCACTCTATCCCTGAGTGTATGGAAGTCATCAATGACAAGTCCCCCATCTAAACTATCTTGTGCCATCGAGGCCCTCCAACAATAACCTGCCACCAATGCATGTGTATCATCAATGCATCTAGTGGATGCCATGATCATGCCCTCACTGACTCTCAACTGTCTTGCGATGTGTCGTGACTCCTGGTCACAATCATGCTAAGGTGCTACCTCATTTCTCTGACTACTAGTGTCAACAATGAAATCCCCAACAACACACTCCTCAAAATATAAGGCACTGAACTGCCCACTGTCACCTGTGCCACTGAGTCCTCCTGCATGCCACTACACACCATGACCAACTGTAGACCCTATTTGAATCACACCATATCTTGCATGGGCAGCTGTATCCTCCTATTCACTCACCCTACTAATATCATCTGTGCCTAGATCCCATACAGATGTGTCGAGACATGTGCTATGGTCATTTCGACCAATAAAGAGTGCATCCTCATCACTGTAGACCGATCCTAGGAGTGAGTGTCCCAACAAGCTGTCGCTCTCCACAACCTGGTCTATTGGGGTCCTATAATTATAGGCAAATCAATTCTTCGACTGTTGATTTGGCATTTCTCTCGTGATGACGAAGTCTGGCTCGGTTGATCCCGTTTCTTCCCTCCATTTTTTTCACTCGATCCCCCATCACCCTGCTACATCCTTCATCCACGCTGCGCCCTCACTCCCTTGTCCTGTTGCCCCATTGACTACCTTTTGCCTATTCTTACCCCTCCATGCATAAACCAAGCTTAGGGTAAAAAGAATAATAGAATAACAACGATTAGCAATAAAGTTAGTATAGTTAAACTAGACTAAACTAGTTAATAATTAATAAATTAATAGCCAATTTATTTTAGTAACTAGGTTAGTTTTCTATTGATTAATACTTAAACAAAACAAATAATATAATAAAAAATATAATATAAAACAATTAAAAAACAATATAAAAATACATATGTGAAAGATTAAATAAAACAAATTAAAAATATTAAAAAAAAATTAAAACAAACAAAAAATAAATAAAATAAAATAACAAAAAGTAATAAAACAATTATAATAAACATACATAATATATAAAATATATAAAAAAAAATACAAAACAAAATAAAACACAAAACAAAATATAAAACAAAACACAAAAAACGTAAACAATACAATATAACAAATAATATTTAAAAACAAAAAACATAACAATAAACTACCCTAAGTCCTACCCACCCCTTACCCATGCACACTTTCATACATCCCGCCCCATCCATTCACATTACACTTTCAAATCAACGGTTTTAAAAAATTCCGGACCCCCCCTCACTATCCGAAGTTTAACGAGAGGGGGGGGTCCAGAATGATGGTTTCCAAATACCACCCCCCATCCACGTGTCCGCCCCTGATTCCAGCGGACCGCCCCCCCCCATAAAACCGCTTACCACCTCAGGGGGGTCTGGAATACCACTCATAAAAAAAACCACCTTTTTCAATTTTTGCCTATTTTTTGCCTGTTCAACACATTTTTTTCCGGAGGAGATTCTTGGCAAATGAAAACGAATTTTTAAAAACCAAGAGAGGTTTTTCTCTGTAACGGGATGAATAAAAAAAAAATCTCTCATTTTTTTCATAGGTGCCACGAGCAAGGATAATAGAAGCCATCTTCGAGGCCCATTTTTCCAGATTCTCAATTTTTCGTTACAGTCCCGATCTTGCAGGAGCTGTTACGGTCAGATGGAGGCGAATTTGGTGAAACTGAAGGAGGTTGTTGTCCAGAACATGCCCATCTACAATAAACTCCTTCAGTTTTTTCCCAGGTGTCAGCGTTGAAGAGAAAACCATGTCTGTTCGGACCCCTTTTTCGCAGGAATTAGGCCCGTCTTTCATGGCGGACAATTCCAAATTTTTAGGGATTTATGGATATTTTTGGCCGAGGTGGTTGAAAATGACTTCTGAAACTTATGAGGAGGTCTATCCTATTTATTGAGAGGATTTTAATGTAAAGGGGTTCGACCTGTGTGAAGTTTTTGCCTTTTGGCTGGACTGTGGGCCTTGCTACTTCAAGAGGTTTTGTCTGTAATTTTGGGATGACTAATCAGTAATGGAGGAAAGGATTCAAAGGATTCTTGTGTAGCAGTGTTGGTGGTGTTTTCCTTGTCTATGTTTAGTTATCTTTTTTCTATTATTCCAGCATTTTCATTTCTTATTATTGAAAGAAAGAAATGGAAAAGAATTTATGCATGCATACTCTTTGTCCAGTTTTTCAATAATCTATATGTTATTCATCTTAAGATTTACAAAGGAATTCTTGACTGCTCCTCTGTTCAGTGGATCTTCCCCTTTTCACCTCATTCATATGCACTAAATATAAGATGATCCAACAGTTGTTACTAGCTTGCCCTGTGGAGACATTTGCCTCTAGAGCTGAGCTGATCTTTATCTTATAAACATACCACATAGCCCAATGTTGATCTGACAAACTCATCAACCAAACCCTCATCTAAATATTTCAAAAACCCCAACCCCATACTTTCATAGCTAGCCTAATATCTCTTCAAACAAAGTTATATCAGACAGAGATATCCCTCTCTGAGTCTTGGAGGGCTAGATCCAAGACTCCAAGTGGTTTGAGGTTACCTCTGTGACTGCCTCCACAGCCTTGGGAAAATTACAGAGCGCTAACATGGTCCATCAATGGAATCTCCAAGAGTGGTGATTCACTCCCCNCATACTGATAGGTATGTGTAAGGTCAACTATCTCCAAGCCATACCTCTCCTCCTAGGTCTGCAGATCCATATGTTCCTTGTGTACAATCCCCACACAAGGCTCCTCTACCATATCAGGAATGCCACTGATATCCTCATGTGTCATAGCTAGCATAGGTGACTGAGAAGATGATAAATGTGGTTCACTCATCATAGGAAGCTCATCATTCTCCATACATGACTTCCTGGAAGCCATATCTACACCCACCAGTAGGTCATCCAACCTCCTAAGCTCATCATGTTTAAGTGCTAACAAATATGAATCCTCACAAGTGTCACCACTATGTTGAAGTGTTGAATCCTCAAAATTACCTGATGGGGAAGATGAAGGATATGTGATATCATCCTGTCCCTCTAAATGTCTATTATATGCACAAGACTCACTACCCTTATCACACTACTCTAAATAGGCATCTATGGTTGCATTCACATGCAT
>JASDQU010680948.1:38913-65475 GCA_032191745.1 Picea mariana | reverse complement strand
TGATACCACTGTAATGTTCCTGACTTGGCTAGTCTAGGAAACACTGCTAATGTGTGTGTAGGATCAAAGGTTTACAGCATATAAATGATCATACAAATAATAAACGCAACAAAGGACTGCAAAGTTTGTATTATGATATCTCTGTGGATTACAAAATGGTCTAATTCGACTGAATAAACTAGCAATACTTGACTAGATCAACATACAAAGGATCTTAGCCAGAATACTAATAAGCAACTACAACGGAATAAAATAACAACACTCGGCTAGATCAAAATACAAAAGGATCTTAGCTGGAATACAAATAAGAAACTAAAAGATAATACCTGAAATATGGGAGCATTGCGGAATCAATGAAGAATGATGGAAGACTTGGATGATCTTCCTAGTGACTAAGGTGTGTCTTTTAAGACCGAAATCAACCAACTGGTGTCTTCCTCCTAGAATCCACTGAACAATCTCTCATGAGATGTGCCTGTTCTCCTCAATGACAAGTCATAATCTGCATAATGATGAATTGGGTCGCTGACCCTTCCTTTATAGCTTTCCAAAACCCTAAATCCCTGTTGAAACCCTAATTCACTGTTGACTTCCAAAGCCCTAATTCACAGTTGAATTCTTCCCTCCAAGTGAATTTTACTTTATTTTATTATTCCTTGATTAAATCACTTAACTAATTAATTAATCAACCATTTTACCTCTAAAAAGTGATTTATCGATCCTTATGGCTTCTCCAGCCACTGAAAGTCACTTCTCACAATCTTATCCTATAGTCCTCTTCTTCCCGATTTTGATGAGCTATCACACTAAAAGGTTTATCTAAGTAATATGCCCATTATGACCTTATTAATGAATTTAATTAAGATATGACCCATAATAACTCAAAATTATGGAAATCGTCGGAATGCAATGAAACCAAATACAAGTTGTGTGGAATGGATCTTGATGATGAACAATGCAAGTCAGGCCCAAATAAACCCCTCAGTATCTCCCAAACTCTCTGTCACCCCTATCTGGCTACTCGGGTAGGCATAACACTCTGAAATGTTGTAATGTTATAATGTCCCAAAATGGGGACATTACATATCATGAACCTGTTGGCATATGTGTTGGATCCTCTCAATGAACTAGGTGACTTTGTCAACTTCAGTTGGAGTAGGAGATGAGTCGGTCGAGGTGACCGCAAAGGGAAATGCAACATCTATGGGACCCAATGGTCGAAATCGCAACCCCACCTCAAAGGGGTTGTGGCCGATTGAGCTATGCAGGTCTTGGTTGTAGCTATGTTGGACATAGGGAATGCTCTCATCCTATGTGCGAGGGTGCTTTGAATTATACATGCGAAGGATATTCACAATCATTCAATTTACGACCTTGGTTTCGCCATCTGTTTGCGGGTGGAAGGCCATGGATTTGGTGAGCTTGGTGTCCAGCAGTGACCAGAGGCTCGACCAAAATGTGCTAAGAAATTGACTATTTTGATATGAGACAATGGTTTGTGGGATTCCAAAATGTACCCAGACTCGTTCAAAGAAGAGCTTGGTAGTGGACTCTGTTGTGATGTTCTTATTGCAGGAAACCAGAATCGCCATCTTAGAAAAGTTATCAACAACCAAAAAACAGTCATTTCCCCGCTTGGTGGACAGGAGGCCTGACATGTAGTCCATTGAGATGGATTCCCATGTCCTGTCAGGAGTAGGAAGAGGGGTGTATAGGCCCTGTTTCTTAGTGGTCGGTTTGGAAATAGTGCAGGCAGTGCAGGACCTGATATACTCGTTAACCTCTTGTCAAAGTTTCAGCTAGTAGAAATTTTTATGTAGCATCACCACTGTCTTTTCGATGCCGAAGTGTCCTGCCACCTAACTGTAGTGGGATTTCCAGATCATCTTCGCTCGCTTTCTTGATGAACTACAAATATGGCCCAGACGACACAACAACCCATCTTGAAGATGGAAATTATCAATAACTGTGTTTGCACCCAACATTTGGTAGGAGGTGGTGAATTCTGGGTCTATCTCATAGAGTTAGGGCCATCCAGAAGTCTCATGGCCACAAGAGTCTATGTCCATGGTGCTTCCTGTTTTATACTTCATGTTTTATACTTGCTGTTGAGGTGGAATTATTGCAAGTATGTGGACCACTTTTGATGCTGATCATTTTACAATTTTTCTTGTCTCTGCATGAACTGCAGTGGCTTATGATCAATGTGGATGATTGTCTCCTCAAGAATGTAATTTCTCCACTGGCGGCAGGCTTGCACAATGGAGTACATTTCTTTGCCGTAAGTAGGGTACTTATGGACAACATTTGATAGTGTCTCACTATGATAGGCCACAGGGTGTCTATGCTGAGTTATAACGATGCCCACAGCATAGTCAAAAGCATTTTTCTCGATATAAAAGGGTTGTTGTAGGTCTGGTAGTTAAAGCACTGGGGCTTGGCACATGCGCTCCTTCAAATAATTGAATGCTTGTTGTTGGGACTATTCCCACACAAATTTCTCGTTAACACCACCCCTGGATATTTGGTTGAGGGCCCATGCAATATGGGAGAATCCAAACACAAACCTATGGTAGAAATTGGCAAGGCCCAAGAAGCTCCAAAGCTCAGTGAGTGTGGTTGGGGCTATCCAGTCCCTTATGACTTGGATCTTGGCTAGATCCACATGCATGCCATGTTGATCAATGATGTAGCCTAGGTAATGGACCATGTCCATGTCGAAGGATCATTTTTCCAAGTTGGGATATAGCTTGTGCTGCCGCACGGTGTGTAGAACCTGTTGAATATGATGCACGTGTTCGGCCTAAGTCTTGCTCTAAATGAGAATGTCATCCAGATACACCACTACAAAAGTATTGGTGAATGGTCACAGGATATCATCCATCATCCTCATGAAAGTGGTTGGAGCATTTGTCAAACTAAAGGGCATGATCGACGATTCAAAAAGGCCTTCCTTTGACTTGAAGGTGGTCTTCCATACATCTGTCTATTCTATCAGGACCTGGTGGTAGCCAAACTTCATATCAATATTACTGAAGTATTTGGCCCCCATGAGTTGATCAAGGAGGTCGTTGATTCAGGGAATTGGGTGCTGGTTTCTGACTATGATTTTAATTAGAGCCTGGTAATCAATGCAGAGTCACCAACTTCCATGTTTCTTCTATACCAACATGATTGGGCTCCCGCAAGGTGATGAGATGGTACATATGTGCCCCTTGTGGAGAATTTCTTGGATCTATCGCTTGATCTCCTCATTCTCTAACTGAGAGCAGCGATAGACTGGCCCATTGGGTAGAGGTGCACCGGGGGTGAAATTGATGGGGTGCTTGAACTGGAAGTGCAAAGGTGCCCCAATAGGTGAGGAGAATATATCCGAGTATTCTTCCATGACCTTATCTACTTGCTTCTGTTGTGTGGAGAGGTCGGCCGCAAATACCCTGGATGTGGCTATGCTCTTTTGCTTATTCTGAGAGCAAGTCACTAAGAAGACAAACTTCCCCATCCAAGAGATGACCTTCATGCATTGCTTAGTAGAGATCAAGGAAATAGCACTAGGTGGGACTACCTCGGGTATCCTTTACAATTTCCCGTTCAAAGTAATAATAACACTACGAGGCCTAGACTCATATACATCATGATGTTTCCATAAATGAGGCTGGCCCAAAATAACATCACAAAATTTGAGAGGAGCAACATCACACAATAGCTCATCTTTGAAGGGATTGATGCGGTACAACAGTCGAAACTGTTGGCTGACGCAGAGATCTCTTCCTTCGCAAAGCCATCCAATGGTGTAGGGTTGTGGGTGTGTCTTTGTCAGTAGGACTAACCGCTTGATGACCCCGACTGAGATGAGGTTCTTCTGTCTACCTCTATAAATGATGAAGTGTAGTGGGGTGCCTTTTACCCACATCTGTGAATGGAAGAGGCGCTCTCGTTCTTCTGGCTCATCTGGTTCACCAGGATGGAGCTTGGTGGTAGCAACGGTGGAACTGGGTTCCATGTCAATGATCTATCTTCCCCTTTCTGGTTCATTCTCAGAGTCAGAACCCGCATTTGATTCAGAGGATTTCACTTCAGCTACCAACGACTTCTTTGAGTGGCAGTAAACAATGTTATGCCAAGGGATCTTATGGAAGTCGCACCACTTCCTGATATCTTTATTTTTTTTTCTGGTGTCCTTCTTTTCTTGCAGCTTGGACTAGTTGTCCTAATACTGTCCATCTTTTCTCTATCCTTTGTTCTGTGGGTTTGGGCCATCCTTTCCTATGTTTTTTTGTGAGGGGTTCCCAGGCCCAAATTGCCACATCTTTTGTTTTAGCTTCTAATCAATTTTGACAGCATATCGGTAGGCCGTGCCCAAGGATGAGATGTCCAAAAATTATATTTGGGTCTAGATGTATCTATGGAGAGCACCATGATACTTGAGCATGATATTTCTCTTCGAATATTTGATACCCATCTTGGTGCACAAGGTATGGAAGATATTTTTGAAATATGGCACTACTTGGTATCTTTCTTGCTGCAGTGTGGTCTATTTGGTATACAAATCATCAGAACTTCCAACAGGGTAGTATTGTTCCTTAATATCATTCTTGAAGGATTCCCAGGTGGGCATGACTATAAATAATGAGAGTTCCTCTGTTTCCTTTTTCTCACAGAAATTTTCCCACCAATATTTCACATGGGGAATGACTTTGAGGAGCGCAAAAGTAATCTTCTCTCTATTCGAAAAGTTATGGACAAAAAAATACCCTTCTAGTAGATTCAACCAATTTTCTACAACATCTATGTCTATCTAACCTTCAAATATAGGAATATCAAAGTTTATTTGTACCTTGAATGGGGCAGCACATCCACTGGAAGAAGATGCATCACCTCTGCTCAAATAATATGCGTCTCCTCCGCTTGAAGAAGATGCGTCGCCTGTTGGTAGTTGTCGAAGGATTTGCGTGAAACTATCCATCATCTCGTTCCTTTGTTGCATCAGGGCTTCCTCAATAAACAATTTGAAAGGATCTCCTATCCTATAATATTTATTTTCTCCTTCCATGAGAGGTCACATGGGTGTGCGAGAGATTTTTTCCTTAAGAGAAACAATATCAACACCCAACTCTTTGTACTTCGACCTCGTTGGGGACATGCGTTAAGACGACAAGGAGCATACCGTTCTGATACCACTAATGCAGAGTTTATGAGAAGAATGAAATGAATACAAATTATTAATAGGTTCTTAACACAAAATAACATAGATACAGTAAAATTAGTTTTCTATTCAATAAGGAAATAAGTTGAAACTGTAAAATGCGGCAAAATCAAGATTGCTGGAATGGTGGCAGATTATCTTTGAGAAGAGATGTGACGGTTGCATTCATTCGCAATAAGATGATTCCAATGAGGCTCTGAAGGCATTTTTAAAATAAACATGAATGTCAAAAACACTAGACATCCACAATCCTAACCCTAGGAGATGAAGCGCCAAAAGACATGTGGGCCTCATTTGGGTAAGTTAGTACTTCAACTTCCCGTGATCATAACGTTTGCATACGATATCCATTTTAGGCGTCTGATAGCACGTTGGAAAGGTATTGTTGAGGAGATTCATTTTGAGGGAAATATAGAAGTAACTTGCATATTTCTCACTATTTTACCAAAAAACCTTCGTTTAGGGCCTCAAAACGACTGTGGAAGTGAAAAACTGCTAAAAATAGTAAATTACCAAAATTGCCAGAAAATTGTTTTGAGTCAGTTGGAAAGGGTGGGTGGCTACCAATATCTACTTGGATCATGGAGGATTTGAATTGGAAGAAAATAGGCCTCGGAGTGACAAACAAGAGCTCTTTTATTGAGTAATGGCATGCCTGTGAGTTGTCGTAGGCCACTGGAGACAACTGGCTACATGAGCAGATCTTGTCTTGAGGAAGACAGGTAGTACTTTTGAAGTGTCCTGGAGATATTTTTCATCGACCTGGGACTAAGAATTAACTCTTTGTATGTGCCTGAGCTTTCAGAAGCTAAGCGCACTCTGTCTTGACTGTAACCAACCCTTCTTCTCTCTTTATCCATGATGAGTTGGTTGTGAACAGGAAGACGTGGAGGTGAGAACCCAATAGGAAGACAAGATGCGTGGAGGTTATAGGTGATATGGGGAGTAGTTGAGGGAATAGGTGATAAAAGATGAGAGGTAGAATGAGTGTGCATGAAGGTGACGTGGATGTGGATGAAGTGGAGGTGAGTGGAGGAAAAGTGTCGGGTGGTGAGAGGAGCGAGAGTAGTGAGTGGAATGAGTGGAGGTGACGCGGTGACTTTATGTCATTTAAGCATGTGATTATGGAAGTTTTTTAGGGTGGTTTGGGTTCACAACACTTTTGGGCCCACAATTTCCCACAAGCTCCCATGTTCCCTTCCAACAATACCATGGTTCCAATTGCGGGACTGCTCTAGAAAATTAATATTTGGGTTGTTTACGTCCCTGCAATGAAGTGTGGTCGCCGATCTGATTATGATCTGTGATTCGGGTGATATTTACCTGCTACAGGGATCAATGGTTCTTGTTGATTTGAGATCAATGGTCCAGATTCACTTCAAAATTTCAGAATTCAGTATTTGCAAATTTTTTTCTTGTAAATAGCCCCAAGGAAAATCTCTAAAGTGAATGATCTGTCACCACGTGTCATAACCGAAGAACGATGCAGATTCTCTTTAGAAATTCGGGCTTTGGGAGTTTCAAATGTGAGGCTTGGAAATGTCCCTGAGGAAAATCATTGAAGTGAATTATCTACATCCATATGTCGTTGCTAACGGATGGTTGAGATTCACCCCAGAAGTTCGGGCTTCAAAATTTTCAAATGTGAAGCATGAAAATATCCCGAAGGAAAATATCTGAAGTAAATGACCTGTTGTCACGTGTCCCTATTGATTGATAGTCTAGATTCACTTTGACTCTTCGTCTAGTTCAACTTTTTGGGACTTCAGGTGATTCTTGATCCTTGGGACTTCGACACTTCGGGTAATTTGTCTCTTCGACACTTCAGTAGTTCAGGACTTTCGAGATATAAAGTATGAAAGTTTTCTGAGGTGATGATCTCGTAGAGTGATTAGCCAGTGCTTATCACTAATTAACTTGAGCTTAAGCCATGTTTAACATTAAATACTTCAGGAGTTCAGGACTTCGACGATGGAAACAATCACAAGTTCGGACGCTCGAACGCCGAAGTGGTGGAGTGACTTTCCTAATTCCATTCGTTAAACTCCATGTGATTATGGACCCACCGAATAGATGAAAGTTTTCGATATGACCGGCCTGTTGGATATTTAACATTGAAAGTTATCCTGTTCGTTTTGAAAATCCGGGACCAAAAATGACCACTCTGAATTGCTGCATTTTTCCATGGGTGTTTCCTGTGCATATAAAAAGTCTTGGTCACCCTAATATGAGCTCAATCAATGGAAAACATGATGACAACCATTTTGAACCAAATATGACATGTATTTTATCCTTCAGGAAAAACAGAAATAGGAATGCACAAAGACTCAAACAGGGAATAAACGAATAAGAACCAAGTCGCTTAAAAATGGGAAACAGACTTAACCAACCTGAAGAGCAAAAAATGATGAAGGTGTACGGAAAAGAGAGAGGAGAGGCAGGGATGCAGAACTAGGTTACAACATTGGCTCCAACTGGGGATAGCTCATCCCTGTGAGGTGCTAAGAACTGTAGATTGATGCCTTGAGATAAAATAAATTCTCTTACCTTCCATTTCTTACCTTTATTTCCATCTTCCATCCTTGTGTATCTGTTTCTTTCCCTAAATCATGCATTTTATTGAACTCAAAAACTGAGACAACACCCCAGTGCCTTGTTGGGCTATAGAGTCTTTACTGAAACTTGAAATTGCAGCTAAACCTAGTGCCTTGTTGGGATATGGAGTCTCTACTGAAACTTGAAGCTACAGCTAAACCCCAGTGCCTTGTTGGTCTATAGAGTCTCTTGTTCGAACAAGCTACTGAAAACCAACACACTAAAAAACAATCTGCGAACTAAAAATTAAATGTGCTTGAAAAAAGAGCTTATTCTCCTACTTCCTACTCTATTTAGTTGAAAACCAACTCAATCACATGTAATTCCATTTCCAATTAAACCAAGAAAACATTTGACTGAGAACCGCAACTCTGTGCAGGTCACTGTTTAGAATAATCGAAAGAGGATATATCAAATGCAACAAAAATTGGCAGGTATATGGTACTTACATTTGCAAATGATGATCATGATTAAACTTCCAACCTTTGGAATTTTGGAAAAATAATAATCTATCCATCTCACTATTGGATCTTGAAACTCGTGAAAATCTTCCAATTGGTTGAGAGGACCAAGTAGTTGTTGTGTAATATATACATTATAGACAAGACTGAGTTTCTCATGTCCTCGTTGAAAAGGATCATGAAATTCATGTGATTCACAACCATAAAGGGAAACGAAATACTCTTGATATTGCTTGTCTTGTTCTTTCAAATGAACAGGTAATTCTTCTACATTGCTAGTTTTTCCTCGTTCTAGCTCCAGAATGTCATCTTCAAACTTATAGATTTCCTGTTGCTCAACAACTTCAGAAGAAAGGGGAAAAACTTGCTCATGACCTTAAAATCACTTTCCCCATAGTTAATCAAATATTTATGAGAACATAGAACTATATATGTATCATAACAACAACTATTTGAGTCAACTAGAATAATGCAAGATGTATCCAAAGCATTGGTATCATCAATTTCATCATTAATGTAATTCCCAAAATCATCCTTTTGAATAAAAGGATCAGAAGAAGACTCATATGTAAATTAATATTAATCCACTTCCTCAATGGAAAACTCCCCTTTATTTTCACTACTAGAAGAAATAATAAGTGACTATCGAATATGAGATTCAAATTCTTCACAACAGTTCTCAAAAAGTAAATCAGCTGGAAAAAAACTTTTACAATGCTTATTGAATGCAGAATGGAACAATTATAGGGAGTAGATTCTAGAAGGGGGCAAGGATCAGTACCACTCACGAGCATCTCCCTCTAATGAGTACATGAAAATCTTCATTAATACATCCTCATGATGTATTCCCCATTGATGCATGAGTTAATGAAACTCAATCAAATGCTCAACAAGGTTGTCAACTCTATGTTCTCTAAATATGGGAAACAAATCACCCCACTCATCTATAGTAGGAAAAACATTTGGAAAAGCAGGAACAATTGAGAAATTTAATGGAGAAAACCTCTGAGCCAAGATGGCTTCCATATGAAAATATGACTTCTTAAAACTGTGGAGTCGCCACTGGATTCTTTAACCATGGAGTCGCCAGGCGAATGATATGTAGTCTAAATGTGTTTGGTCTTCATTCACCATCAAATATCATATATGATAGTTTTCTCTCTCCCAGGGAAAGATATTTCTTTACTCCATTCCCTGGCAATAGTGCCAGAATATGTTGGTCCTAAAGTCTGCACCTGACTACTAAAGGGAAAATCTAGGCCACCTATCATTTTAGAATGGTTGTTTCTTTTGTCTTTGTGTTGGTTGGTCAGAGGGTTGTTCTATCAAGAAAAAGGGACAGTTGGTTGGAGGAATGATAGGGATGAGGGTTCTCCTTGGGTGGTGGTACACTAATGACATACCAGAGAAATAATAGAAAAATAGGGGAAACAACAAACTACTCAATGAATAATCTACTGCAAGAAGTTTGATACTTAAAATGTTAATTCAAGACATAAACATGTATCAAAAACATAGTTACTCTCATAGGTTGCAAATAAAAAAAGTCTTCACCAAATAATTAGCTCTTTGATAGGTTGCATATCAGTGAAAACAAGTTATACAATAGTTGAATGGAAATGAAATGTACGTTGCACAAACCAAAAATTACATTCAAGATAAGAATAAAAAAACAATAAAGATTTCAATGAAAAATTGTCATCAAGAGTATGTTAACCAGGTAGAGGGATTTAATCCATGCATAGAATGGGTCCAACCATTCTAATGTATTTCTATTCTTTCCCAAAAATCTAACCCTTACAATATCCAAAAACTAACTATCTAAAAGAGATGCAGAGGCTCTCGTCCTTAGGAGACTGAGACCTAAATTTAGGTAATTGTTTGTAGAACAAATTATTAACTTCACTAAAACACTGGACTTAATAAACAAAAGTGTTTCTTATCACACATAGAAGACCACTCTTGTATCTAATCTGAGAAATTTTGGAATTAATCAACTAAAAACTACTACTGTCTCTGAGACAGAAACTGATACATGTGTTGGAGGAACTGAATTGGCATAAAATATTCCTCGGAGTGACAGAGAAGAGTATTTTTATTGAGTCATGGAATGCCTGTGAGCTGTCAGAGGCCACTGGAGACAACTGGTTGCATGAGAAGATATTTTCTTGAAGAAGAGAGGTAGTTTGTTTGAATTGTTCTAGAGGTATTTTGCATCGACCTGGGACTGAGACTTAACTCTTTCTCTGTGCCTGAGCTTTAGAAAGCTAAGCGCACTATGTCTCAACTGTAACTGGCCCCTCTTCTCACTTTCTCCGTGATGAGTTGGTCATGAACAGGAAGACGTGGAGGTGAGTGTCCATTAGGAAGACATGATGCGTAGAGGTGATAGGTGATATGGAGAGTAGTCAGGGGAATAGATGGAAAAATTTGAGTGGTAGCGAGAGTGTGCGTGAAGGTGATGTGGATGTATATGAAGTGGAGGTGAATGGAGGAAAAATTTTGGGTGGAAAGAGGAGTGATATTAGTGAGTGGAATAAGTGGAGGTGATGCAGTGACCTTATGTCATTTAAGAATGTGATTGCAGAAGTTGTTGAGGGTGGTTTGGGTCGACACCACTTTTCGCCCCACAATCACCCACAAGATGCCACATACCCTTCCAACAATACCATGGTTCCAATTGCGCGACCGCTCTAGAAAATTAACATCCGGGCAGTTTACATCCCTGCAATGAAGTGTGGTCATCGATATGATTACAATCTGTGATCCGGGTGATATTTACCTGTTGCAGGGATCAATGATTCTTTTTGATTTGAGATCAATGGTCCAGATTCACTTTGGAATTTTGGGCTTCAGGAATTTCAAATTTTGTTCTTGGATATCTCCTGGAGGAAAATATCTGAACTGAATGATCTGTTGCCACAGGTTGTAACTGATGAACGGTCCAGATTCTCTTAGGAAATTCGAGCTTCGGGAGTTTCTGTTGGACCTTCATTATGAAAGTTAGCGAAGAGCAAGGAAAAAAAGGAAAAATACGAAATGCGTAGAAGACACAGTGACTGTTATTGGGTCAAAGTGAGCAAAAGAGAATAAAATACAGAGTGAAGTAAAATCAAGCAAGCCGATGGACGAGGAGATCGAGGATGAAAGATCAGAAAGGAATAAGAATTGTGGAAAACTCAACAAGCGGAAAAAGCCATCGTTGGATGCTTTGGAGCATCGTGCGAAAAGGAAGGAAAGAGAGGCTGGTGAAGCCCTGGAAATGTGGGTCAAGTTGACCTAGGGTTTTAGACACCTAGGGTTTTGGTATCTAGGGTTTTGACACCTAGGTATCGACCTAAGGCTGTTGGTGAATAATTGTAATGTATAAATAGAGGTCAAGAGGACCTAGGATGGGTTGTTGTCATTGTTGTTATTATTGTTGGTGTTATGATTGTTGTTGTGTGATCAAGTGAGTAATATTGAGAGAGAGAGAAGTGTTGAGTAAGAGAGCCTTTTGTATTGTAATATCTTCAGCTGGGTGTGAAGATCAACCCTACAGTTGGGTGCGCAGGGAGGGGAGAGATAGAGAGAAATAAGAGAGAAGATATGCTAGCTGAGATCACAAAAAAGAATTGTATGCTTCATCTTAATATATTATAAGAATAGTTCTATGAATGTATCCTTAGAGAGAGGGTGAACCACATATATCATGTTTCGTATGTGTGATTGATGCTATGTTCTTTTCCTTTTTATATACTTCTATTGCATTACTGTATTAGATTTGATAGATAGCTGTGTGGATTATATCTAAGATGATAAGTGATATATGAATGTTGTATTGTTATGGTAGTATATCCACTTGATATTCCCCATGGTTGTAGACATCTCTCTCCTGCAACCCCCCCATAGCTTCTTCGGGTGAGACTGCATCTACTTCACAGGTGTTTCCAAAAGGGCCAATAGTTAGGGCTTGTTGGTGCGCTCTTGGAGCTGAACCCTGGGTCTGCCCCTATGCCAAAAAATGGTTTCATTGCTATGACAAGAATCTTCTTGAGGGAATGTCAAGGTGGTTTCCATCAAAGACATAAATTCAAAACTGGATAGAAAATCAAGAAAAGAACTTCATTGAAGCCCATAACAAGAACCCTAATCTTAGTACAAAGGATTGGTTAGGAAGATATATCATTACTGATATACATGAGATTTTCTTTGGAGGAATCCATCAGGATCTATATGAGTGGTTAGCTAGGTTAGCAGATACCCAGTTTGAGATCAGATCTAGACCTCCTATGGTTTGGACGTCGACGTCGATCAAGAAGGTCAAGAAAGTTGATAATGTTGTGTCAAGAGTAGTAAATCACTGGTTTGATAGCACCATTGGAGGGTACATCACCAAGTAGTAGAGTCATATACCCATGCTAAGAGATATTTCTTCAAGGGACCTAGAGGAAAATTTTTACAAATTCTGAGGTTGAGGATCAAGATGTTATTGCATGAGAAGAACATATTGAAGATACAATAGATTGTTCGGATTTGAAAAAGATAATGTTCAAAAATTCGGACAGCGACAACAACACAAAGGTTGGACATACACGTAGTGGGAGAGCGTTCAGAGAAGTTCATATTCCACACCTATTTAAGCATAATTATGGAGACGAGGGTTTCTATAGTGGAGAAGAGGCGGATCTGAAAGATGAAGATCATTCAGAACCCGCTAGGGCAGAGAAAGGGAAAGATGAAGAGCCTCTCCGGAAAGAGCCAGAAATTTTAGGAACTATGCATACTGCTGAAGTAAGTACTATTATCCCTCATGTTGATTTAGTAGCATTAAGAAATCAGAGTAATCCAAGCCACCAGAGTGTTCAGAGAACTATCACTAGTAGCCCACCACATACTCAGTCGAGAACTCTAGAAAGATCTATGGGAGATGAGATCAATCTCCCTATTTTTAGGGGAGATGGGTTTGAAGGCCCTGATCAACACTAGTTCATATGTGAAGCCATATAAAATATTAATAATTTCACTAACGAAGCTGTTAAAAGAACTCAGTTTAGTACTACCCTAAGGGATCGTGCACTGAGCTGGTACATGAATCTTGTCCAAGGACTTGCACAACCTAAGCCGCTTAATGATATCAAGAATGTGTTCATTGCAGAGTTCAAGAAACCCAAGTCAGAGTCACAATGTATTAAAGAGATGAAAGAGATCAAGAAAAAGGTAGCCAAACCTATTTGGGAATTCAATCAGAGATTCAATACCTTAACAGGCCGATTGACTTTTCAGATCCCAGATGAGCAGAACAAAGAATGGTTTATTGCTTCCCTCTTACCACACATCAGAGTTCCTCTGATGCAACAGAATATTGCTTCATAGGAAGAGGCGATGGATATTGCCATGAATTTATAATCAACCCCTATGGGAGAATCCATCTTAGGTATGATTCAAATCCTAAGTCAACTAACTAGTTTGTCTCTGCAGGTCGAAGATATGAAGAAATTCAAGGGAAAAGATAAAAGAGAATACATATGGTGTGTCAGATGCGGATCGGAAGGCCATGACAAGGAACATTGTCCCCTATTTCATGAATACTTGGCCTTTGGAGCTCCTAGTACTTTGAAACAAGTCACCCTACCCTGGAGTGAGGTATGCAGAAATAGACATCGCCCTGGTGAGTGTTATTACATGGAAAAATATGTTCAGACACCTACAAATTTTTATAGCACATTCTTTAAGTCCACGAGGCATGATTATATGGATTGTAGGGCTTATGTCCTCATGCATGAAAGGTCAAGAAATATATACAAAATTCAAGGCGAAATACAGCAAGAAGGAAACACTACGTAGTATAAATCCTCTGGGAGAGGAAACTTTAACCCTTGCGGTGGATTCAGAGGACGAGGAAGAGGAGGAGGTATGGGTCGAGGATGAGGACAGATCATTTGTTACAACTGTGCACACATAGGACACTTAGCAAGGGATTGTCAAAACCCTTTCACCACTTGCAGTTACTACAACTCTTTCGAGCATGTCATCGAGGAATGTCCAACATTGTTGTATAAACTTCAAGAGAAACGAGGACCTCAACAGAACCTGCAAGTGCAACTGATATATGTTGAACCTTGCGGAGAAGACCCTAGAGTCGATGTTATAAATAGAGGAGGCATTGTTACAGGAGAAGACGGAATAACATAAGGAAAGACTACAAAAGACTCAGGAGTCAGGAAAGCTATAGAGAAGACCCAAACCTTTGATGCAAAGAAAGAAAGACAAATATTTGACAAGGCAAGAAAAGAGTTCAAAGAAGACCAAGGTTCTTCATCAAAGACATGACCATAAGTAAGAGAATATGGAATGCCTTTGGAATTTGATCCATCTACTTCACCAAAACAAGGACAAGAGGTAAGCAATCTCATGGAATTTTTACATACTTGTATTAAGTTGATTGAGGATGAGAGCGTTGTACAAGAGATACAAAATTTAATCAGAAAATATGAGATAGGAAGGATAGATCCTTTAATGAATATAGTACATCAACTATCCAAGAAGAGAAGGAAAAAAAAGGAACTACACTTGAATGCTCAGATAGGAGAATATGATATAGACTATGTCGTCCTCAACTTAGGTTCAAAGGTCAATGTCATGACGAAGGAAACCTGGGCACTGATGGGAAAATGAAGTTTATCAATTCCCCTATCAAGATTAGGATGGCTAATTAGCAGGTAGTAAGTCCCTTTGGAAGATTGGAGCATGTACCTGTGGACATCGATGGAGTAAGAACATTTGCAAATTTTGAGGTAATTGAGATAGTTGATTATAGCTTCCCTTACCCTACGCTATTAGGAATTGACTAGGCTTTCAATACTTCCACTATGG
Organism: Picea mariana; assembly: GCA_032191745.1. Lineage (NCBI taxonomy): Eukaryota > Viridiplantae > Streptophyta > Pinopsida > Pinales > Pinaceae > Picea > Picea mariana. Next base: position 50,358 of record JASDQU010680948.1, on the reverse strand, counting down.
TTGATTTAAAGAAAATACGTATGAAGTTTGAAAGAGATTTCCTTAGGGTCATTTCACCTTTAGATCTATATGAAGGTCAACGATACACAAAACCTATCAGAGAAGAAGACTGCGCATATGAACTATAAAACATATACAAACTAACAACCAGACAATAGGATTACATCAATCCTACGACCGATGGAAACCTAAGCTGGTGAAGTGACAACACATGTTCATCAGATTCAAAAGAAGCATTGGAGAATTCGCAGAAAAAAATGTATGAAGTATCTACACGGAGATGTGATAGATTAACCAGATATTTTTGCTAGATCGACACAACAAGTAACTTGCCCACCTTTGATGGTTTGAATCCTTTAGAAACCTTCTTGTCAGAATTTGAAGCGAGTGTACCGGCACAACAAAGATTGATGGAAATGGATGAGGCCTTGAAAGAAACACCAGCGAGATGGTGGGGAACACACAAAACAACATTACGGAATGGGTACAATGTCATACCCTGATGATCGCGCGGTTCTTAGCACAAGTAGAACGCTGCAAAGTTTGGTACACAGGTCGAAGCTACCCAAAGGACCATGTGAAAAGTTGCAAGGAATATTGGAGAACCATTCCTCAAGATCAGTGGGTGCACAAGTTCATTAACACACTAGACATAACCCCTATCAACTAGTACCTCTAAGTAGAGCTGCGCCTAATCATTGCAGATTGGGAAGGTATGACTTAGAAATTTGTAACCACCTTCTTATTTGACAGTCAATATCCTTCAGTAGATCAAGAATTATAGATTTTTAATATAGAGAGTATTTGAGGAGGCCTCTAGCACCCCTTTAGAACAAGAAGAGGATGAATGGACTGCACCTCTACATAAACTGCTAGGTTGTTACAACATCAATGCTGATGAAGACTATGATCCTAGGAAGGTGAACATCACAGAAACAAAAGGCCAAAGAGATGTGGAAGGACCAGGAGCTGAGCTACCATTCATTAGACATCCAATCAAGATTAAGAAGGTCAACATTGGAACAGAGCAAACATCGAAGCTTGCAAATGTTGGAGATTACTAGGATGCTGCTACTCTTGAAAAAATCATAGAGTTGCTTCATGAATATCAAGACTTGTTTCCAACCAAGTTTACTGATATGAAGGTAATTAAAGAGCCTATGGGAGATATGAGGATCCCTCTGAAACCAGATGAAAGACCATTCAAACATAGAGCCTACATATTGAACCCTAAATATAAGGAAAAAAGAAAAGATTGAGATCAACAGAATGTTGGAAGTGGGAATTATAGAACCTGTTGAAGTGTCAGAATGGATTATCCCTATGGTGGTACAAGATAAGAAGACAAGAGAGATCATGATCTGCATAGATATCAAGAAATTGAATGATGGATTTTTGCATGACCCTTTCCCTACACCATTCACTAACGAAGTGTTAGATAATGTGGGAGGTCAGGAGGTATATTCTTTTACAGATGGATTTTTAGGATACCATCAGATCCAGATTGCCAAGGAAGATCAGCATAAGACCACATTTGCAAGAGAACGGGGATCCTAACAATATACAGTGATTCCATTTGGATTGAATAATTCCCTATCCATCTTTTCCAGGGTGGTGGTCGAAGCATTCAAAGAGTTTTTGCATAAATTTCTAGAAGCATATTTTGATGATTGGATTGTTTTTAGTTTATTGAAAAATCTTATTGAATGTCTAAGGATAATGTTGGAAAAATGCAGGTAGTGTCAAATTGCCTTGAATCTGAAGAAGTGCATCTTCTTCTCACCATTTGGAGTGTTATTAGCTCATATTGTATGCAAGCATGGATTTCTAGTAGACCCATCTAAAATTGCCATTATAGTTGATCTGCCACCGCCTACATCAATCAAATAGATGCACACTGCGCTGGGACATACTAGATAGTACAGGAAGTTCATTAAAGGATACACCCATATTAAAAAACCCATGGAGAATCTTTTGAAGAAAGACTGTCAGTTCAGTTGGAAAAAATAATGCCAACAAAGCTTTGACACACTGAAACAGAAAATGGTTATTGCGCCTATTCTGGTTTTCCCAGATTGGAGCAAGGAGTTTCATGTGCATGTCGATGCATCTTCCATTGCCTTAGGAGTAGTGATAGAACAACCTGGGGAAGGAGATATTTACCATCCGTTATCTTTTTCTTGCAGGAATCTATCAACAACAGAGATAAACTACTCCACCACTAAGAGAGAAGGGTTATCCATGGTGTATGTGCCGCAGAAATTTCACGACTAGTTGTTGGGAGGACAATTTAAAATGTTTACTAATCATTCTGTGCTAAAATACCTAGTCAAAAAGCCATTGTTGGGGGGAGAATATGGAGATGGCTTCTGTTATTTTAGGGATATGAGTTTGAGATAGTAGTTAAACCAGGAAGAATGAACAAAGGTCCTGACCACTTGTCGATGTTAGAACATAGAGAAGAACCCACTAGTTTGGAGGATACATTATTGGATGCATAGTTATTGGCCATTACAAATATTGATGACCACTTCACAAAGATAGTCCAGCTCTTGTCAACAGGAATGGAACTGAGTGAATATACAATTCCCCAGAAGAAACAACTAGTAGTAAGCATTGCAAACTTCTCACTTATAGCTAGACAAATATACAAAATGGGACCTGATGAGATATTGAGAAGGTGTGTTATGGAGGTAGAACGACCATTGATCCTCATAGAATCTCATGAAGGCATTGCAGGAGGACACTACGCAGGGAAAGAAACTGCACAAAAGGTTCTTAGAGTTGGACTTTAGTGGATTACCTTACATAATGATGCTAAAGACTATTACAGAACCTGCGATGTATGCCAAAGAGTTGGGAAACCATCCAGAAGATATGAAATGCCATTATCACCACAGCTAACCCTACAAGCATTTGAGAAATGGTCCATTGACTTCATGGGACCTATAAACCCACCAGGCAAGCGCACAGGAGCAAGGTACATCATTATTGTGACATAATATTTGACCAGATGGGTCGAAGCAAGAGAAGTTAAGGACTATAGTGAAAATACAGCTGCACACTTCATATTTGATTACATCATAACATGGTTTCGATGCCTAAAGATCCTTATGAGTGATTAAGGCAAACATTTCATAAATAAAAAAGTTGAATCCCTGACTAAGGAATTTGCAGTCCACCATCAGAATAGCATGCCTTACCATCCACAAGAAAATGGGATAGTGGAAGCATTCAATAAGATATTGGAGACATCGTTGATGAAGATCTGTAGTATGAATAGGAATGACTAGGATTTAAGAGTACCAACATTACTATGGGCCTATAGAACCACTTGCAAGAAGCTAACAATGCAGAGCCATTTTTAGTTGGTATATGTCCTCGAAGTCATTTGTCCCAATGGAATATTCTGTACCAAGCCTAAGATTTTTTTCCTTTACAGATATGGATGAGACTAGCATTGTTCGAGAAAGGCTTGCACAGATGGTCAAATTCGAGGAAGACAGATTTGTTGCAGGATTTCATCAACATGTACAAAAAGAAAGAGGGAAGGCCTACCATGACATAAACATTAAGAAGAAGGAATTTAAGCAAGGTGATATGGTATTGGTATATGAAAATAAGTTCATCAAATATCCTGGAAAGTTCAGAACACATTGGCTCAGGCCATATGAGGTCGCCTATGTTACAAAAGGAGGAGTTGCACAGTTGAAGACTTTGAAGGGATAATGTAAGGAAGGATTAATGAATGGGAGCTGACTGAAGGTGTATTATGAAAACCAACTGCCTCACATCTCTCAGTAAGAGCTTTAGGAAAAGGGTCTAGGTACCAGGTGCAGCTAAAACTGTGTACTAGACATAGAAAAGACAATCTGCACAAGGAAGGAGAGGAGGCATAGAGCAGAAAGAAAAAGCTACATTGTGCATTCTGAATTTGAAGTAAAATAGAAAGGTCAGATCTAAAGTGCCTTAGTACAAGTCACAAGTGAGTTTTGGGGGCCTTTTGGCCCTTGGTTATGAAAGTTAGCAAATAACAAGGAAGAAAAGGAAAAATACAAACTGTGCGGAAGACACCGTGACTATTACTGGGTCGAAGTGAGAAAAAGAGTAGAAAATATGGAGCGAAGTAAAAGGAAGAAAGCCAATGGACGAGGAGGTTGAAGATGACAGATCAGCAATGAATAAGGATGGTGGAAAACTAAGCAAGAGGAAAACACCATCGTTGGATGCTTTGGAGCACCGTGCAAAAAGAAAGGAAAGACAGGTTGGCAAAGCCATGAAAATGTGGGTCAAGTTGACCTAGGGTTTGGGTATCTATGGTTTTGACACGTAGGTCTCAGCCTAAGGTCATTGGTGAATGATTTTAATGTATAAATAGAGGTCAAGAGGACCTGGGATGGGTTGTTGTCATTGTTGTTATTATTGTTGGTGTTATGATTGTTGTTGTGTGATCGAGTGAGTAATATTGAGAGAGATAGAAGTGTTGAGTAAGAGAACCTTCTATATTGTAAGATCTACAGTTGCATATGAAGATCAACCCTGCATCTGGGTGCGTAGGGAGGGGAGAGATAGAGAGAAAGAAGAGAGAAGATATGATAGCTGAGAGCGTAGACAAGAGTTGTATGCTTCATCTTAATATATTATAAGCACAGTTATGTGGACATAGAGCTAGAGAGAGGGTGAACCACATATATCTTGTGTCGTATGTGTGATTGACGTTATGTTCTTTTCCTTTTGATATATTGTTATTGCATTCTTGTATTAGATCTGATAGATAGTTGTGTGGAGTAGATCTAAGATGATATGTGATATATGAATGTTGTATTGTTCTGGTAGTACATCCACTTGATATTCCCCTCAGTTGTAGACATCTCTATCCTGCAACCCCTATTATTGGATAAATCGGTAGGTCCAGACACTTGATGATCTCCCTAGATCCACCTAGATCTAGAACAAAACACACCAGAACATGATGCTTTCCTTAAGTTTTAGATATTTAATTTACTAGCTAAAGAGGGATAGGTGACATACCATTTAAACCTCACTTCCTCTCTCCATCACCATCCTAGCTCTGTTCCAACACTCATACAATGATGATCTTGCAAAAGAATGCAACCAACCAAAGTGATAGTAATAGCATAAACTCAATATAAACCTATGTATGTGATCAAGGAATCATACAATAAAACCCGACAAGCTTTATAGGAAAGAATTATATTAATGTAGCATATTGAATGTGAAAGAGAGATTACAACCGTGGCCTTGATGTCTTAAGGTACCTTCCAATTGTCCTTCGTTCCCAACACACTTCCACTCCAAGAATTCTGAGAGTATTGATCTGATAATAGTCAAAATCTATCTTGATAAAGTGTCTCATCTAGCCAAGCTAACAATCTCCAAAGCTCAATCCAATCCAAGCTAATCCCAAAAGCTAAAAGCTAATATCAAAAGATAAATTTTTCCATGAGAGATCCTCTCCTTTTATAAGTTGAAGAGGATAAGGTGAGGAGGTTAGGATGATCCCACCAAATCATCAAAGAGAGTAAGATCCAAACCATTCGAATTCAACCTCACCATGGAATTTTCTCCTTCTAGAAGCATCAAGAAGATGCTCGTTTTTCCCACGTATGAGCATTCTTGCACCCTACTTATAGAGCAACCTGTGAGCCTCTCACAACCCAGCTATGGTGCTGTTAGAATATAAAGGATGTGTTCTCATTTTACCATTGAAAATACCATTGTCACCCAACCATAGGCTGAAGCCACCCTCCGAGCACCTTAACCTTAACAGAGAATCATTTCGAATGAAAACCCTAGGCTAAATAGCCATACAAAGGGTAGCACACCTTTCCCCAAGGATAGTGCATCAACAAGAGATGATCAGATAGTCCAAACCCTAGCCAAGAGATAGTCGAAGCCAAAAACATAACTGCTAGCTACAACAGCTACACCAGCAACTCTCCTCCAATCCTGTGCACAAGACTACAACGACACTGTGCATAACTGGCTCTCTCTGCAATTATGAGATGTGTCAAATGAGAGACTGGCGCCCTGTATTTATAGTGTTTCTGGCAGGCTTAGTGGGGCCGACTTCTCCTTCTGCGTACCTTTCTTTTCAATATATTATTATTATTTATGGGCGACTTCTTCTCTTGGAGGGTAATAACATAATATAAATTATCTTCTTGAGCCGACAAGTCTTCTAGGGTTATTATCCAACTCATTAGGGTTTCTTATTTCTTTTTGGAGTATTTTATTCTTGTCAGGTTTACACGTGGAGGTAAATACCTCTCGCAGCTACCATAATATCGACACTTCCTCCTAGCTAGGGAGGTATTACAGGTAATGGTCTTGAGCACAAAACATACCATTCACCCGGTATCATCAACATAGTTATATAGATTATATCATGACTAGATCATGAGCACCATCATCATCATCAGCTACACCATCTATTGAAACCATACTCTATCTGAGTAGTTAGACATGATGCTCACTCCACAAAGTCATATAAGAGCCATTCTTCTAATCTAGAAGAGTAAATGTTTTGAACCATTTTCTGTTTGGAAAATCTCTGTTCATCATTCACCTGGCTGATAATTATTTCCAATAAACTGTTGATAGTCTTCAAGGCAATCAAAACAAAATAGGACACAACTGTGTCTATCCATAGTAGTACATAACTACAATCCAGTGGTACACTACCACACCAAGTAACACACAAGTACTTGATCAACAAGGTATAGTCATGAATAGTGGAACATATCCACCATAGTAGTATACATCTACTGTCATACAGTCTTCATAACAAACATCTAATAGCAACTTGCACAAAAACAATGTTATGATATAAATTGAATCATCTGGGCCAATATTTCACTCACATCTGTGAGATCTGAAAGAATATCTGCCCTTAGTGTAGAACATCAACAATGGGCTATCTACCCTATTCTTCTCAAACAAGGAAGAATTATTATTTCTGATTTCTGATCCTAGACCATTCCTCACCCTCAACCATTCCTCCTACACTAATCAAAGTGCACCCTGGAGAGAATGTATAAACCTTAAAAAATTCTTGTCCCTGATTGTTGAGCCTGGACCATTCCCCACCCTGGGCCATTCCTCCTACACTAATAAAAGTGCACCCTGGAGAGAATGTATAAACCCTAAGGAATGACTGTCTGGACCATTTCCTCTATTAACCATAAGAGGAAAAGATTGTCCCGTATCAACCTCCAAAACAAACCATTCCTCATGTTAACCACAATGAGAAATCGTTGTCTGGCAAGGCGGGCCAGTCTTCTTGAGTAACCCTCAAGAAGAGAGACTTCCCTAGACCCCTCCCCATGTTAACCACAATGGGAAGTCATTGTCTATAATACACCATCAATATGGACCATTTCCCGTGTTAACCACAATGGGAAATCGTTGTCCGTCAGAAATCTCATTCCACTTTCCGAATAGGAAAACATCTGTCCAAGATGGACCATTTTTCAATCTTGAAAATGAATGTCTTCAATAATATTTTTAGTGCTCCCTCCCAACCTAGGAGTCATCTCTTCCTTTTTCAATAAGGAAGTCATTTCCATGATCTCCATCTTGAGTATGCAAACTCTTTCATCTTTGATAGAAGCTTTACCAAAATGTCTGCTTATCTACTCATCTGTGGAGATATGTATTGGAGAACCACTTTCTCCTTTCTAGAGTTCATCATGGATAATGTAATGCTTGATTTCAAATGTACTTTAGTTTGGAACACTGTGAAGGATTCATGTAGCTCTAAATAATATAGTATATCATTGTTGGAAAAATTGGAACATATCCATGTGGCACTTCTTCTGTCATCATGAGATCTGATCTTCTGAGTAATCATATTGATGTTATAGGAAATCTTCACCATGCTTCTACTGTGCACTAGAGGTTCTCCACCAAGTTATCTTATTTTATCTGCATACAAGGGTCTCTTTCTGGTATGACTCAAAGTCTTGAAATTGCTCTTCATACACTATTTATACAATTTCTCTGGAGAACATTATTTGCATTCATCTGATGTAGAATTCCGATTCATGGATGTTGCAGATGATATAATGACTCATGTAGAGATAAGTCTAGTTTACTGGAACAAGTAATCATCATAGTCTTCTCCCTCCATTTGGGAGAACCTCTAGTTTTGGATCTTGCAATGATTTCATTCATAAGTCTTCGATACACTATTCTTCATCACAACTTTTAGTTCCTCTGCTTGATTTCTTCCATTGAGTTTATATCAGGATGACAATCTTGTGATTCTTGAGACAATAACTGGTTGTTCTGGCTTCTTTTTCTTTCTTGGAATCTTCATGTGTTTCTTTAGTTCTCGGGTCCATGGAGTTTCTTATAGATTTCATGCCCTAAAGATTCCATCATAGGATCACGGATGTGGATGGACAACCAAGGATACTTTAAGGCTTCTCTTTGAAGAATATGTATTGTCTTTTATGGATGCTATCATGGATATATACTTCATCATCTTCAATGGATCATATGATTATATCCCTCCTAATCCTTGCTTCATGTATGAGTGCATATAATCGACTCCCTCCATCTAACAGAGTCCATGCTTCCATCTGCATCCTTATTGTCTTCTGCAATATATAATTGGCTTTCTTGTCTAACAGAGTCCACGCTTCCGTCTTGTTGTCTTCTACAAAAACGTCATAAGTCTTTTTCCAATTTCCTCTCGATTGCTGACTTCTTTCTATCTTTGCTTCTTCTGAGTCTCTTCATGATTGATTCGGCTTATCTTGCAATAGCTTCCACATGATTTTTATTTCATCCTTTCATGTGTATTATCTAATGATATCTATTCTTATCTTGTTGTTCTTCCATAGGTATAGTTCTTCTTGGAATACATTATCTTCTAAGAGATAGATATACAAGATATGTACAAAGATTATGTAAACAACATATGTACAAGAAATAAGAAGAGTCTTGTTACCTTTAGAAGAATAAGTCTCTTGCATCCCGCTTAGTCTTCTTTGTAGGTTCCTTTTCTTCGACAATTGATGCTTCGTGTTTCTCCTTCCTTTTCTTTAGCTCAGAACAATGATTCTTGTAGTGACCATACTTTCGACAGTTGAAGCATTGTACTTATGAAATGTATTTCTCTTGATTTGGCTTCCTTCTTGAACCAATCTTCCTTTTGTTCCTGAAGTTTTTGAATCTTGTTGTGAAGTCTTGATCATTGTACTTCTTTTGGGGTTTCTCTTTTGCACTGATCCTTTATTCTTCTTGAGAAAAACAAGTCCAAAGTTCTTTAAATGTCAGATACTCCTTTCTTGTGTTCATGCTTGCGGCAAGTGCATCCCATGTCTTGGGAAGACAATTGAGTACTATGTTTACCAACTCCTTCTGTGAGATGATCTCTTCAATAGCTTGTAGTTGATCTCTTAACTGAGATATTCTTAGAAAGTATGATGTTATGTTGTCGTCATCATTCATCTTCATGTCACGAAGCTCATTCTTCAGACTCATTACTTGTCCAATGTTTTTGACTGAGAAGAGATTTGTTAGGGCATCGTACATATTCTTTGATGAGTCAAGATGGGAGATGTAGGGTATCAAGTGGTGTTTTATAGATTCCACTATGATACTCATAGCATTGATATCATTGTCTTTGAACTTCTCCATAGCTGCAACATTCTGCGGTTCCTTCTCTTTCCCTTCTTCAAACTCCAGTTTCACGATATCCAACACTTTATTCTTGGCAAGGACGAGGTCAATCCTTGTCTTCCATTCTCTAAAGTTAGAGGCTCCATCTAACTTGTCCTCTGAATTAATAGAATAAGTCATGGCTTCTTTGACTTGGTCAAACCCTAGATTTGACCATAAACTTAAACTTCATATCTTGGCTTGCTGAGAGTATCGGGAGATGCACTAGGCTAGAGTGCACTGATATGTCCAAAGATTAGGTCAATATCTTCACTTAAGGTTCCTCAACAATAGGATTAGGGTTTTTGCAACTGCTCCTGCTAGTAACCCTAGCGATAGTGTCTTGGAAGCTGCTTCTGCTAGTAACCCTAGTGGAAGTTCCTCAACGAGCTCAATATCCTAGCGGCTATGTTTCCTTTCAGCATATAGATTGAATGAAGAAGGTGTGGGCCCATAACCTATTAGAATATAAAGCATGTGTGCTTGTTTTACCATTGACAATACCCTTGTCACCCAACCATAGTCCAAAGCCACCCTCCAAGCATGCTAACCTTGACAGAGAATCATTTCGGAAGCAAACCCTATGCTAGATAGCCATACAATGTGTAGCGCACCTTTCCCCAAGGATAGTGCATCAACAAGAGTTGATCAGATAGTCCAAACCCTAGACAAGAGATAGTCAAAGCCAAAAACGTAACTGCTAGTTGCAGCAGCTGCACCCGCATCTCTCCTCCAAACCTGTGCATAAGACTGCAACTGCACTACGCAGAACTGACTCTCTCTGCAATTATGAGATGTATCAAATGAGAGATTGACACCATGTATCTATATTGGTTTTGGCAGACTTACTGGGGCCGAAATTCTCCTTCTGGGTACTTGTCTGTTCAGTATATTCTTATTATTTCTGGTCGACTTCTTCTCTTCGAGGCTAATAACCTAATATAAATTATCTTCTTGAGCCGACAAGTATTCTAGGGTTATTAGCCAACTCATTAGGGTTTCTTCTTGCTTTCTGGAGTATTCTATTCTTGTCAGGTTTACACATGGAGGTAAATTGTTAAGAACCAAACATCAATATAGCATAGAAAAACCTCAGGAAAAGTACTCAACGCCTTGAAAATGAGATAATTTCAGATAATAAGCCTCTTTGAGGGGGCAACCTCCTTTTACCCCACTTAAATGTTTAAGTACAAGATGATTCAAAATGAAAATGTCTCCTTGGTATATATGGGAGACTAGGAGGTTTAATGGCCTAAAGCCGACATAAATAAAATAACATTACTAATCTAAATTACAACTAATGGCCTAAAGCCGACATAAATAAAATAACATTACTAATCTAATATGCCCCAATTAAGTGGTAATGAGTCAATATTAGGGCTTAACATGCCCCTCCCCTTGAGACAAGTGTTGCCCGCGATGCTTGAGTAACTCTGGATGCTTCTGTATAAAAGACTCACCTTCCCAAGTGGAATCTTCAGCCGGTAGCTTCCTCCATTTAATGAGATAATCTGAAATGGATCTATTCCTCAGTTGGCAAATTCTTGTGTTTGTGATGGCTTCAGGCTCCAATATGATTTTTCCTTCCTCGTCAAGTTCTGGCAATATAGTTTGAGCTGGGATCTTGTCGCCTATAACCTTCTTTAAGCATGAAACATGGAAAACTGGGTGTACTCGTGAAGATGTAGGCAGCTCCAATTTGTATGCCATAGTACCAATATTTTGCAACACCTTATAAGGGCCATAGTACTTTGG